>NC_069452.1:34335180-34383115 GCF_026875155.1 Cherax quadricarinatus | reverse complement strand
TAGTGGGTGTTCAAAACTGTGGAAGTTCACAAATTTTTTGGGTTTCACAGGTGGGGGGTTCACATGTTGGGAGTTAAAAGTTGGGGAGTACAATTTTTGGGAGTTCAAAGTTTAGGAGTTCAATGTTTTGGGGTTTCACATGTTGTGTTCAAAGTTTTTTGGGCAATGTTGGGGGTTAAAATGTTTTTGGGGTTTTTAATGTTGGGGTATTTACTGTTTTGGGGTTTCACAGTTTTGGGGTTCACATTGGGTTACATGTTGTGGGGTTTTAATGTGTGAAATTTCCCTTTTTGGGGGGTTTAATGTTGTAGGTGTTCACATGTTTGGGTGTTTAAATGTTGTGAGAGTTCACATGTTGTGGGAGTTCACATGTTGTGTGAGTTCATATGTTGTAGGAGTTCACTTGTGGGTGTTCACATGTTGTGGGAGTTCATATGTTGTGTGTGTTTACATGTTGTGTGTGTTCACATGTGGGTGTTCACATGTTGTGTGAGTTCACATGTTGTGGGAGCTCACTGGTGGGTGTTCAAATGCTGTGGGAGTTGACATGTTGTTGGAGTTCACATGTTGTGGGAGTTCACATGTTGTGGGTGTTCATATGTTGTGGGTGTTCACATGTGTGAGTTCACATGTTGGGGTGTTCACATGATGTGGGAGTGCACATGCTGTGGGTGTTCACATGCGGGTGTTCACATGTTGTGTGAGTTCACATGTTGTGGGTGTTAGTTTGTGGGTGTTCACATATTGTAGAAGTTCACATGTTGTGGGTGTTCACATGCTGTGTGTGTTCACATGCTACAGGTGTTCACATGCTGTGGGAGTTCGTATGTTGAGGAAGATCACATGTTGTGGGTGTTCACATGTTGAAGAAGTTCATATGTTGTGAGTGTTCACATTATGTGGGTGTTCACATGTGAGTGTTCACATGTTGTGGAAGTTCTCATGTTGTAGGAGTTCAAATGTTTTGGGTATTCACATGTGGCGGGTGTTCACATGTTGTTGGAGTTCACATGTTGTGGGTGTTCACATTTGGAAGCTCACATGTTGTAGGTGTTCAAGTGTTGTGGGAGTTCACATGTTGTGGGTGTTCACATGTTGTGGGTGTTCACATGTCGGTGTTCACATGTTTTGGGAGTTCACATGTTGCGTGTGTTCACATGTTGTGAGTGTTCACATGTGGGCGTTCACATGTTGTGGGAGTCACTTGTTGGTGTTCACATGTTTTGGGAGTTCTCATGTTGAGTGAGTTCACTTGTTGTGGGTGTTCACATGCTGTGGAAGTTCACATATTTTGGGTGTTCACATGTTGTGGGTGTTCACATGCTGTGGGAGTTCATATGTCGTTGGAGTTCACATGTTGTTGGAGTTCATATGTTGAGGAAGTTCACATGTTGTGGGTGTTCCCATGTGTGTGTTCACATGTTTTGGATGTTCATATGTTGCGTAAGTTCACATGTTGTGGGAGTTCACATGTTGCTGGTATTTACATGTTGTGGGTGTTCACATGTTGTGGGTGTTCACATGTGGGACTTCACATGTTGTGGGTGTTCATATGTTGTCAAAGTTCACATGTTGTGGGAGTTCACATGTTGTAAGTGTTCACATGTGGGTGTTTACATGTTGTGGGAGTTCACATGTTGTGTGAATTCACAAGTTGTGGGTGTTCATATGTTGTGTGAGTTCACAAGCTGTGGGTGTTCACGTTGTGGGTGTTCACATGTTGTGAGAGTTCACACGTTGTGGGTGTCCACATGTGGGTGTTCACATGTTGTAGGAGTTCACATAATGTGGGTGTTCACATGTTGTGGGAGTTCACATAATGTGGGTGTTCACATGTTGTGGAAGTTCACTTGTGGGTGTTCACATGTTGTGGGAGCTCATTTGTGGGTGTTCACATGTTGTGGGAGTTCAATTTTTGGCGTTCACATGTTGTGGGAGTTCACTTGTTTTGGGAGTTCACATGTCGTGGGAGTTCACATATTGTGGGAGTTCATATGTTGTGGGTGTTCACATGTTGTGGGAGTTCACATGTTGTGGGAGTTCACATGTTGTGGGAGTTCACATGTGGGAGTTCACAAATTGTGTGAGTTCACATGTTGTGGGAGTTCACTTGTGGGTGTTCACATGTTGTGGGAGTTCACATGTTGTGGGAGTTCACATGTTGTGTGAGTTCATATGTTGTAGGAGTTCACTTGTGGGTGTTCACATGTTGTGGGAGTTCACATGTTGTGGGAGTTCACATGTTGTGGGAGATTATTTTTGGTGTTCATAAGGTTGTGGGAGATTATTTTTGGTGTTCATAAGGTTGTGGGAGTTCACATGTTGTGTGTGTTTACATGTTGTGGGCGTTCACATGTTGTGGGTGTTCACATGTTGTGGGTGTTCACATGTTGTGTGAGTTCACATGTTGTTGGAGTTCACTGGTGGGGGTTCAAATGTTGTGGGAGTTGACATGTTGTTGGACTTCACATGTTGTGGGAGTTCACATGTTGTGGGTGTTCACATGTTGTGGGTGTTCACATGTGTGAGTTCACATGTTGGGGTGTTCACATGAAGTGGGAGTGCACATGCTGTGGGTGTTCACATGCGGGTGTTCACATGTTGTGTGAGTTCACATGTTGTGGAGTTTGTGGGTGTTCACATGTTGTGGGAGTTCACATGTTGTGGTTGTTCACATGTGGGTGTTAACATGTTGTGGGTGTTCACATGTTGTGGGCGTTCACATGTTGTGGGCGTTCACATGTTGTGGGAGTTCACTTATATGTGTTCACATGTGGGAGTTTACATGTTGTGGGTGTTCACATGTTGTGGGTGTTCACATGTTGTGGAAGTTCACAGGTTGTGGTTGTTCACATGTTGTGGGTGTTCACATGTTGTGGAAGTTCATATGTTGTGGGTGTTCACATGTTGTGGGTGTTCACATATTGTGGAAGTTCACATGTTGTGGGTGTTCACATGCTGTGTGTGTTCACGTGCTGTAGGTGTTCACATGCTGTGGGAGTTCATATGTTGAGGAAAATCACATGTTGTGGGTGTTCACATGTTGAAGAAGTTCACATGTTGTGGGTGTTCACATGATGTGGGTGTTGACATGTTGTGAGTGTTCACATGTTGTGGAAGTTCTCATGTTGTAGGAGTTCACATGTTGTGGGTATTCACATGTTGTGGGTGTTCACATGTTGTTGGAGTTCACATGTTGTGGGTGTTCATATGTGGAAGCTCACATGTTGTGGGTGTTCAAATGTTGTGGGAGTTCACATGTTGTGGGAGTTCACATGTTTTAGGAGTTCACATGTTGAGGGTGTTCACATGTTGTGGGTGTTCATATGTTGTGTGAGCTCACATATTGTGGGTGTTCACATGTTGTGGGTGTTTACATGTTGTGCGAGTTCATATATTGTGGTAATTCTCATGCTGTGGGTGTTCATATGTTGAGTGAGTTCACATTTTGTTGGTGTTCACATGTCGGTGTTCACATGTTGTGTGAGTTAACATGTTGTGGGTGTTCACATGTGAGTGTTCACATGTTGTGTGAGTTCACATGTTGTGGAAGTTCATATGTTGTGGGTGTTCAAATGTTATGGGAGTTCACATGATGTGGGTGTTCACATGTTGTGGAAGTTCATTGGTGGGTGTTCACAAATTGTTGGAGTTTACTAGTTGTGGGAGTTCACATGTTGTGGGAGTTCACATGTTGTCGATGTTCACATGTTGTGTGAGTTCACATGTTGTCAGAGTTCACTTGTGGGTGTTCACATGTTGTGGGAGTTCACATGTTGTGTGAGTTCACATGTTGTAGTTCACTTGTGGGTGTTCACATGTTGTGGGAGTTCACATGTTGAGGGAGTTCACATGTTGTGGGATTTCACTTCTGTGTGTTCACGTATTGTGGAATTTCACATGTTGTGGGTGTTCACATGTTGTGGGTGTTCACATGTTTTGTGAGTTCACATGTTCTGGGAGTTCACTTGTGGGTGTTCACATGTTGTTGGAGTTCATATGTTGTGGGAGTTCACATGTTGTGGGTGTTCTCATGTGGGTGTTCACATGTGGGAGCACATATTGTTGGTGTTCACATATGTGAGTTCACATGTTGTGGGCGTTCATATGTTGTGGGAGTTCACATGTTTTGGGTGCTCTCATGTTGGTGTTCACATGTGGGTGCTCACATGTTGTGGGAGTTCACGTGATGTGAGGGTTCATTTGTGGGTGTTCACATGTTGTAGGAGTTCACATGTTGTGGGTGTTCACATGTTGCGGGTGTTCACATGTTGTGAGTGTTCACATGTTTTAGGTGTATGCATGGTGTGGGTGTTCACATGTTTTAGGTGTACGCATGGTGTGGGTGTTCACATGTTGTGGGAGTTTACATGTTGCGGGTGTTCACATGTTGTGGGTGTTCACATGTTGTGGGTGTTCATATGTTGTGAGTGTTCTCATGTGGGCGTTCACATGTTTTGGGAGTCACTTGTTGGTGTTCACATGTTTTGGGAATTCACATGTTGTGGGAGTTAACATGTTGTGGGTGTTCATATGTTGTGGGTGTTCACATAGTGTGCGAGTTCACATGTTGTAGGAGTTCACATGTTGTAGGAGTTCTCATGTTGTCGGTGTTAGCATGTTGTGGGAGTTCACATGTTGTGTGAGTTCACTTGTTGTTGGTGTTCACATGTTGTGGAAGTTCACGTATTGTGGGTGTTCACATGATGTGGGAGTTCATATGTTGTGGAAGTTCACATGTTGTGGGAGTTCACATGTGGGAGTTCATATGTTGAGGAAGTTCACAAGTTGTGGGTGTTCACATGTTGTGTGTGTTCACATGTTGCGGGTGTTAACATGTTGTGGAAGTTCACATTTTGTGGGAGTCCACTTGTTGTGGGAGTTCACATGTTGTGGGTGTTCAAATGTTATGGGAGTTCACATGTTGTGGGTGTTCACATGTTGTGGAAGTTCACTTGTGGGTGTTCACATGGTTTGGGAGTTCACTTGTTTTGGGAGTTCACATGTTGTGGGAGTTCACTTGTGGGTATTCACATGTTGTGGGAGTTCACGTGTTGTGGGAGTTCACACGTTGTGTGACTTCACATGTTGTGGGAGTTCACTTGTGGGTGTTCACATGTTGTGGGAGTTCAAATGTTGTGGTAGTTCACATGTTGTGGGAGTTGACTTGCTCTGGGAGTTCACTTGTGGGTGTTCACATGTTGTGGGTGTTCAAGTGTTTTGGGAGTTACATGTTGTGGGAGTTCACATGTGGGTGTTCACATGCGGGAGTTCACATGTGGGTGTTCACATTTTGTGGGTGTTCACATGTGTGAGTTCACATGTTGTGGGTGTTCACATGTTGTGGGTGTTCACATTTTGTGGGTGTTCGCATGTGGATGTTCACATGTTGTGGGAGTTCACATGTTGTGAGAGTTCACTTGTGGGGGTTCATACGTTTTGGGAGTTCACATGTTGTGGGTGTTCACATGTTGTGGGTGTTCACATGTTGTGGGTGTTAACATGTTGTGGGTGTTAGCATGGTGTGGGTGTTCACACGTTGTGCGACTTCGCTTGTGGGTGTTCACATGTTGTGGGAGTTCACATGTTGTGTGTTCACATGTTGTGGGTGTTCACATATGGGTGTTCACATGTTGTGGGTGTTCACATATGATTAGTGTTCACCTGTGGGTGTTCACATACTGTGGGAGTTCACATGTTGTGGGAGTTCATATGTTGTCGGTGTTCACATGTTGTGGGAGTTCACATGTTGTGTGAGTTCACTTGTTGTGGGCATTCACATGTTGTGGAAGTTCACATATTGTGGGTGTTCACATATTGTGGGTGTTCACATGCTGTGGGAGTTCATATGTTGTGGGAGTTCACATGTTGTGGGAGTTCATGGGTTGAGGAAGTTCACATGTTGTGGGAGTTCACATGTTGTGGGAGTTCACATGTTGTGGGTGTTCAAATGTTATGGAAGTTCACATGTTGTGGGTGTTCACATGTTGTGGAAGTTCACTTGTGGGTGTTCACATGGTTCGGGAGTTCACTTGTTGTGGGAGTTCACATGTTGTGGGAGTTCACTTGTGGGTGTTCACATGTTGTGGGAGTTCACATGTTGTGGGAGTTCACACGTTGTGTGACTTCACATGTTGTGGGAGTTCACTTGTGGGTGTTCAAATGTTGTGGGAGTTCAAATGTTGTGGTAGTTCACATGTTGTGAGTGTTCACATGTGGGCGTTCACATGTTGTGGGAGTCACTTGTTGGTGTTCACATGTTTTGGGAGTTCTCATGTTGAGTGAGTTCACTTGTTGTGGGTGTTCACATGCTGTGGAAGTTCACATATTTTGGGTGTTCACATGTTGTGGGTGTTCACATGCTGTGTGAGTTCATATGTCGTTGGAGTTCACATGTTGTTGGAGTTCATATGTTGAGGAAGTTCACATGTTGTGGGTGTTCACATGTGTGTGTTCACATGTTTTGGATGTTCATATGTTGCGGAAGTTCACATGTTGTGGGAGTTCACATGTTGCTGGTATTTACATGTTGTGGGTGTTCACATGTTGTGGGTGTTCACATGTGGGACTTCACATGTTGTGGGTGTTCATATGTTGTCGAAGTTCACATGTTGTGGGAGTTCACATGTTGTAAGTGTTCACATGTGGGTGTTTACATGTTGTGGGAGTTCACATGTTGTGTGAATTCACAAGTTGTGGGTGTTCATATGTTGTGTGAGTTCACAAGCTGTGGGTGTTCACGTTGTGGGTGTTCACATGTTGTGAGAGTTCACACGTTGTGGGTATCCACATGTGGGTGTTCACATGTTGTGGGAGTTCACATAATGGGGGGTGTTCACATGTTGTGGGAGTTCACATTTAAAGTGGGGGTTCACATGTTGTGGAAGTTCACTTGTGGGTGTTTTCCCTGTTGGGGGGAGCTCATTTGTGGGTGTTCACATGTTGTGGGAGTTCAATTTTTTGGGGTTCACTTTTTGTGGGAGTTCACTTGTTTTGGAGTTCACATGTCGTTTGGGGGTTCACATGTTGTTGGAGTTCATATGTTGTGGGTGTTCACATGTTGTGGAAGTTCACATGTTGTGGGAGTTCACATGTTGTGGGAGTTCACATGTGGGAGTTCACAAATTGTGTGAGTTCACATGTTGTGGGAGTTCACTTGTGGGTGTTCACATGTTGTGGGAGTTCACATGTTGTGGGAGTTCACATGTTGTGTGAGTTCATATGTTGTAGGAGTTCACTTGTGGGTGTTCACATGTTGTGGGAGTTCACATGTTGTGGGAGTTCACATGTTGTGGGAGATTATTTTTGGTGTTCATAAGGTTGTGGGAGTTCACATGTTGTGTGTGTTTACATGTTGTGGGCGTTCACATGTTGTGGGTGTTCACATGTTGTGCGTGTTCACATGTTGTGTGAGTTCACATGTTGTTGGAGTTCACATGTTTTAGGAGTTCACATGTTGAGGGTGTTCACATGTTGACGGTGTTCACATGTTGTGGGTGTTCATATGTTGTGTGAGCTCACATATTGTGGGTGTTCACATGTTGTGGGTGTTTACATGTTGTGCGAGTTCATATATTGTGGTAATTCTCATGCTGTGGGTGTTCATATGTTGAGTGAGTTCACCTTTTGTTGGTGTTCACATGTCGGTGTTCACATGTTGTGTGAGTTAACATGTTGTGGGTGTTCACATGTGGGTGTTCACATGTTGTGTGAGTTCACATGTTGTGGAAGTTCATATGTTGTGGGTGTTCAAATGTTATGGGAGTTCACATGATGTGGGTGTTCACATGTTGTGGAAGTTTATTGGTGGGTGTTCAAAATTGTTGGAGTTTACTAGTTGTGGGAGTTCACATGTTGTGGGAGTTCACATGTTGTCGATGTTCACATGTTGTGTGAGTTCACATGTTGTCAGAGTTCACTTGTGGGTGTTCACATGTTGTGGGAGTTCACATGTTGTGTGAGTTCACATGTTGTAGTTCACTTGTGGGTGTTCACATGTTGTGGGAGTTCACATGTTGAGGGAGTTCACATGTTGTGGGATTTCACTTCTGTGTGTTCACGTATTGTGGAATTTCACATGTTGTGGGTGTTCACATGTTGTGGGTGTTCACATGTTTTGTGAGTTCACATTTCTGGGAGTTCAACTTGTGGGTGTTCACATGTTGTTGGAGTTCATATGTTGTGGGAGTTCACATGTTGTGGGTGTTCTCATGTGGGTGTTCACATGTGGGAGCACATATTGTTGGTGTTCACATATGTGAGTTCACATGTTGTGGGCGTTCATATGTTGTGGGAGTTCACATGTTTTGGGTGTTCTCATGTTGGTGTTCACATGTGGGTGCTCACATGTTGTGGGAGTTCACGTGATGTGAGGGTTCATTTGTGGGTGTTCACATGTTGCGGGTGTTCACATGTTGTGAGTGTTCACATGTTTTAGGTGTATGCATGGTGTGGGTGTTCACATGTTTTAGGTGTACGCATGGTGTGGGTGTTCACATGTTGTGGGAGTTCACATGTTGCGGGTGTTCACATGTTGTGGGTGTTCACATGTTGAGGGTGTTCATATGTTGTGAGTGTTCTCATGTGGGCGTTCACATGTTTTGGGAGTCACTTGTTGGTGTTCACATGTTTTGGGAATTCACATGTTGTGGGAGTTAACATGTTGTGGGTGTTCATATGTTGTGGGTGTTCACATACTGTGCGAGTTCACATGTTGTAGGAGTTCACATGTTGTAGGAGTTCTCATGTTGTCGGTGTTAGCATGTTGTGGGAGTTCACATGTTGTGTGAGTTCACTTGTTGTTGGTGTTCACATGTTGTGGAAGTTCACGTATTGTGGGTGTTCACATGATGTGGGAGTTCATATGTTGTGGAAGTTCACATGTTGTGGGAGTTCACATGTGGGAGTTCATATGTTGAGGAAGTTCACAAGTTGTGGGTGTTCACATGTTGTGTGTGTTCACATGTTGCGGGTGTTAACATGTTGTGGAAGTTCACATTTTGTGGGAGTCCACTTGTTGTGGGAGTTCACATGTTGTGGGTGTTCAAATGTTATGGGAGTTCACATGTTGTGGGTGTTCACATGTTGTGGAAGTTCACTTGTGGGTGTTCACATGGTTTGGGAGTTCCCTTGTTTTGGGAGTTCCCCATTTTGGGAGTTTATTTTGGGTGTTCACTGTTGTGGGAGTTCACATGTTTGGGGGTTCACACTTGTGTGATTCAAAGTTGTGGGAGTTCCTTTTGGGGTTCAAATGTTGTGGGAGCAAATGTTGTGGAGTTCACATGTTTGGGGTGTTCCATTGGGGTTCACATGTTGTGGGAGTCACTTGTTTGGGGTTCACTTGTTTTGGGGTTCTCATGTTTGGTGGTTCACTTGTTGTGGGTGTTCACATGCGGGGAAGTTCACATATTTGGGTTTCACATGTTGTGGGGGGTTTACATGCTGGGGAGTTTATATGTGTTGGGGTTCCATGTTGTTGGAGTTTATTTTTTGAAGTTCACATGTTGTGGGTGTTCCATGTGTGTGTTCACATGTTTTGGGTGTTCTATGTTCGGAAGTTCACTGTTGTGGGGGGTTCACATGTTCTGGTATTTTCATGTTGTGGGGGGTTCACATGTTTGGGGGGGTTCACATGTGGGGCTTCACGTTGTGGGTGTTCATAGTTTTTCGAAGTTCACATTTTTTGGGAGTTCACATGTTGTAATTTACTGTGGGGTTTACATGTTGGGGAGTTTACATGTTGTGTGAAATTTACAAATGTGGGTGTTCATATGTTGTGTGGTTCACAAGCTGTGGGGGTTCACGTTGGGTGTTCACATGTTTTGAGAGTTCACCGTTGTGGGGATCCACATGTGGGGGTTACATGTTTGGGAGTTCACATATGGGGTGTTCACATGTTGTGGGGTTTACATAAATTTTGGGGGTTCAATGTTGGGGAAAATTCACTTGTGGGTGTTACATGTTGGGGAGCTCATTTGTGGGGGGTTCACATTTTGGGAGTTCAATTTTTGGGGGTTCCCCAAAGTTTGGGTGTTTACTTGTTTTGGGAGTTTACATGTCGTGGGTGTTCACATTTGGGGAGTTTTATATGTTGTGGGTGTTCAATGTTGTGGAAGTTTAATGTTTTGGGGAGTTCACATTTGTGGGAGTTCCATGTGGGAGTTCACAAAATTGTGTGGTTCACTGTTGTGGGGGTTCACTTGTGGGGGTTCACTGTTGTGGGGGTTCACATGTTGGGGAGTTTTACATGTTGTGTGGTTCATTGTTGTAGGAGTTCACTTTGGGTGTTCACATTTTGTGGGGGTTCACATGTTGGGGATTCAATGTTGTGGGAAATTATTTTTGGTGTTCATAAAAGGGTTGTGGGGGTTCCCCATGTTGTGTGTGTTTAATGTTGGGGCGTTCACATGTTGGGGGTGTTCACAGTTTTTGCGTGTTCACAGTTGTGTGAGTTCACATGTTTTGGGGTTCACAGTTTTAGGGTTTTAAGTTGAGGGGGTTCACCCGTTGACGGTGTTTCACTGTTGGGGTTCATATTTGTGTGGCAACATATTGTGGTGTTCACATGTTGTGGGGGGTTTACATGTTGTGCGAGTTCAAATTGTGGTAATTCTCATTGGGGTGTTCAAAAGTTTTTGGGGGGTTTACCTTTTGGTGTTCACATGTCGGTGTTCACATGTTTTGGGGAGTTAACATGTTGTGGGTGTTCACATGGGGTTCACATGTTGGTGATTTTACATGTTGTGGAAGTTCATTTTGTGGGTGTTCAAAAGTTTGGGAGTTCACGATGTGGGTGTTCCTTTTTGGGAAGTTTATTTGGGGGGTTTTCAAAATTGTTGGGGGGGTTTTTTAGTTGTGGAGTTCACAGTTTGGGGGTTCACATTTGTCGATGTTCACATGTTGTGTGGTTCACTTTTTGTCAGAGTTCATTTTTGGGGTTTTTACATGTTGTGGGAGTTCACATGTTGTGTGAGTTCCTGTTGTAGTTCACTTGTGGGGGTTCACATGTTTTTGGGGTTCACATTGAGGGGGTTCACATGTTTGGGTTTCACTTTGTGTTTCACGTATTGTGGAATTTCACATGTTGTGGGTGTTCACATGTTGTGGGTGTTACATTTTTGTGATTCACATTTCTGGGATTTACTTTTGGGTGTTCACATTTTTTGGAGTTCTTGTTTGGGGTTCAATGTTGTGGGTGTTCCATGTGGGTGTTCACTGTGGGGGCACTTTTTTTGGTTCCCTATGTGGGGGGTTCACATGTTGTGGGCGTTTATATGTTGTGGGGGGTTCACATGTTTTGGGGTTTCATGTTTTGGGGGGATGCATGGTGTGGGTGTTCACATGTTTTTAGGGTACGCATGGGTGGGGGTTCACTGTTGTCGAGTTCACATGTTGTAGGAGTTCACTTTGTGGAGTTCTCATGTTGCGGGTTGCATGTTGTGGGATTCACATGTTTTTGAGTTCACTTGTTGTTGGGGTTCAATTTTTGGGAAATTCACGTATTTGGGTTTCAAAGTTGGGGTTCATTGTTGTGGGAAATTACATGTTGTGGGGGTTCACATGTGGGGGTTCAAGTTGAGGAGTTACAAGTTGGGTGTCACAGTTGTGTGGGGGTTTACATGTTGCGGGTGTTTTAAAATGTTTGGAAGTTTTCATTTTGTGGGGGGTCCACTTGTTTGGGAGTTACATGTTTTGGGGGGGTTCAAATTTATGGGGGTTCACATTTGGGGTGTTCACATGTTGTGGAAGTTTTACTTTTTGGGTGTTCACATGGTTTTGGGAGTTTTCCCCTTTTTTTAGTTACATGTTTTGGGAGTTCCTTTTGGGGGATTCACATGTTTTTGGGGGTTCACATGTTGTGGGGGGTTACACCCTAGTGTGACTTCACTGTTGTGGGGGTTTACTTGTGGGGTTCACAAGTTGTGGAGTTCAAATGTGTGGGGATTCCATGTTTTGGGAGTTCATAGTTGAACCCCCCAAAAATTTTTGGGGGTTTTACAGTTGGGGAGTTCACAGTTGTGGGAGTTCACATGTTTTTGGGAGATTATTTTTGTGTTCATAAGGTTTTGGAGTTCAATGTTGGTGGTTTCATGTTTTGGCGTTCCATTTGTGGGGGTTACATGTTGTGGGGTTTACATGTTTTTTGGAGTTCATGGTGGGGGTTCAAAGGTTTTGGGGGTTGACTTTTTGGCTTCACATGTTTGGGAGTTCACATGGTGGGGGTTCACATGTTTGGGGGTTCAATGTGTGAGTTCACATGTTGGGGGTTCACAGAATTGGGAGTCACAGCTGTGGGTGTTCACAGCGGGGTTCCAAGTTGTGTGAGTTAGTTTGTGGTGTTCACTGTTGTGGGAGGGTTCAATGTTGTGGGTTTCCATGTGGGGGTTAACAGTTGGGGGGTTTTTACATTTTGGACGTTCACATTTGTGGGGTTTACAGTTGGGGGTTCACATATGTTTTCACATGTGGGAGTTTTTCATGGTTTTTGGGGTTTACTGTTGTGGGTTCCATGTTGTGGAATTCACAGGTTGGTTGTTCCATGTTGTGGGGGTTCACAGTTGTGGAAGTTCAAAGTTGGGGGTTTCATGTTTTGGGTGTTCACATATTGTGGAAAATTCACATGTTTGGGGGTTCAATGCTGTTTGTGTTTTACGGTTTAGGTGTTCACATGCTGTGGGATTCAATGTTGAGGAAAATCACATGTTGTGGGTGTTCACATGTTGAAGAAGTTCACATGTTTGTGGTGTTCACATGATGTGGTTGTTGACATGTTGAGTGTTCACATGTTTGGAAGTTCTCATGTTGTAGTGGTTCACACTGTTGTGGGTATCACATTGTGTGGTGTTTTCACATGTTTGTTGGATGTTCACATGTTGTGTGTGTTCATATGTGGAAGCTCACATGTTGTGGGTGTTCAAATGTTGTGGGGTTTACATGTTGTGGAGTTCACATGTTTTAGGAGTTCACATGTTGAGTGTGTTCACATGTTGACCGTGTTCACATGTTGTGGGTGTTCATATGTTGTGTGATGCTCCCATATTGTGGGTGTTCACATGTTGTGGTGTTTTACCATGTGTGTGCGTAGTTCAATGATTGTGGTATTCTCATGCTGTGGGTGTTCATATGTTGAGTGAGTTCACATTTTGTTGTGTTCACATGTCGTGTGTTCACATGTTGTGTGAGTTAACATGTTGTGTGAATGTGTTCACATGTGGTGTTCACATGTTGTGTGAGTTCACATGTTGTGGAAGTTCATATGTTGTGGGTGTTCAAATGTTATGGTAGTTCACCTGATGTGGGTGTTCACATGTTTGTGAAGTTCATTGGTGGTGTTCACAAATGTTGAGTTTACTAGTTGTGGTGTTCACATGTTGTGGAGTTCACATGTTGTCGTGTTCACATGTTGTGTGAGTTCACATGTTGTCCAGAGTTCACTGTGGGTGTTCACATGTTGTGTGGTTCACATGTTTGTGAGTTCACCATGTTGTAGTTCACTTGTGTGTGTTCACATGTTGTGAGTTCACATGTTGGGAGTTCACATGGTTGTGGGATTTCACTTCTGTGTGTTCACGTATTGTGGAATTCACATGTTGTGCGTGTTCACATGTTTGTGGGTGTTCACATGTTTTGTGAGTTCACCATGTTTGGAGTTGACCTTTGTGGTGTTCACATGTTGTGGAGTTCAATGTTGTGGGTAGTTCACATGTTGTGTGTGTTCTCATGTGGGTGTTCACATGTGGAGCACATATTGTTTGGTGTTCACATATGTGAGTTCACATGTTGTGGGGTCAATGTTGTGGGAGTTCACATGTTTGGGTGTTCACATGTTGGTGTTCACATGTGGTGCTCACATGTTGTGGAGTTCACGTTTATGTGAGGTTCATTTGTGGGTGTTCACATGTTTAGGAGTTCACATGTTGTGGGTTTCACCATGTTGCGGTGTTCACCCTGTTGTGATGGTTCACATGTTTTAGGTTTGCATGGTGTGGGTGTTCACATGTTTTAGGTGTACGCATGGTTGGGTGTTCACATGTTTTTGGGAGTTCACCATGTTGCGGGTGTTCACATGTTGTGGGTGTTTCACATGTTGTGGGTGTTTTTATATTTTGAGGTTCTCATGGGGGGTTCACATGGTGGGGTCACTTGTTGGTGTTCACATGTTTTTGGGAATTCACATTTTGTGGGAGTTAACATGTTGTGGGTGTTCATATGTTGGGTGTTCACAACTGTCGATTCACATGTTTTAGGAGTTCACATGTTGTAGGAGTTTCAGTTTCGGTGTTACAGTTGTGGGAGTTACATGTTTTTTGTGAGTTCACTTTTTGTTGGTGTTCACATGTTTTTGGGAAATTCACGTATTGTGGGGGTTTACTGATTGGGGTTCATATGGGTGGGGGAAATTCACATTTGTGGGAGTTCCATGTGGGATTCATATTTTAAATTTTACAAGTTGTGGGTTCCTGTTTTTTGTGTTCACATGTCGGGTGTTAAAATTTTGTGGGTTCACTTTTGTGGGAGTCCCTTGTTTTGGGGGTTCACATTTTGTGGGTGTTCAATGTTAGGGATTTTCCCTGTTTTTGGGGGTTTTACATGTTTGGGAAATTTACTTGTGGGGGTTCACTGGTTTGGGGTTCCCCTTTTTTTGGGGGGTTCACATTTGTTGGGGGTTTTTATTTTGGGTATTCACATTTTTGGATTCACATGTTTGGGAGTTCCAGTTGGTGACTTCACATGTTTTGGGAGTTCACTTGTTTGGGTTTCACAGTTGTGGGAGTTCAAAAATGTTGTGGGGGGGGTTTCACTTTTTGTGGGGGGGTTTACTTGTCTGGGAGTTCACTTTTTGGGTGTTCCTGTTGTGGGGGTTCAAGTTTTTGGGGTTTCATGTTGTGGGGGTTCACATTGGGTGTTCACATGCGGGGTTCAATGTGGGGGTTTACTTTTGGGTGGGTTTTTACATGTGGATGTTCACAGTTTCGTTGTTACATGTTGTGAGAGTTCACTTTTGGGGGGGTTTATACGTTTTTGGGGTTAAAATGTTTGGGTGTTTGCATGGTGGGGTTTTACCCGTTTTGGGGACTTGCTTGTGGGTGTTCACTGTTGGGGAGTTACATGTTGTGTTTCACATGTTTGGTGTTCACATAGGGGTTCCATGTTTTGGGGTTACATTTGATTAGTGTTCAAACCCGTGGGGTTCACATAGTGGGGGTTCACTTGTGGGAGTTAATTTGTTTTTGGGGGTTTACATGTTGTGGGGTTCAATGTTGTGGGGGTTTACTTGTTGTGGGGATTCACATGTTGTGGAATTCACATTTTGGTGTTCACAGTTGTGGGTGTTCCCAAAAGCTGTGGGAGTTTTATGTTTTGGGAGTTCACATGTTTTTTGGGAGTTTATTTTTGAGGGAAATTCACCTGTTGTGGGGGTTCACATACTGTGTGTTCACTGTTTTGGGGGGTTCACATGTTGGGAAGTTCACTGTTTTTGGGGGTTCAATTGGGTACAATGTTTGGGGGTTCACATGTTGTGGGGGTTCACATTTTGGGGTTCACATGTTTTTGGGTTTCCATGTTGGGGAGTTCACATTTGTGGGTGTTTTATAGTTGGGGTGTTTTACATGTTGTGGGGGTTCACGTTTTTTTAATTTTCATGTTGGGGTGTTCACATGTTTTGTGAGTTCACATGTTGTATGTGTTCACATGTTTGGGTGTTCACATGTTATATGCGTTCACTGTTTTCTTCACATGTTGTGAAGTTCACATGTGTGTGTTTACATGTTGTGCGAGTTCAATGTTGTATGTGTTCAAAAATTGGGGGTGTTCAATTTTATATGCGTTCACATGTTGTTTGGGTTTAACCCTTTGGGGGAAATTCACATTGGTGTTTCAATGGTTGGGGGGTGTTCACATTGTGAGTTAACATGTTTTTGGGGGGGTTTACATGGTTTTTTGGGGGTTCACATGATGGGGGTGACACATTTGGGGTTCATTTGTTTGGGGGTTTTACTGTTTTGGGGAGTTCCCCTTGTGGGTGTTCGCATGTTGTGGGGGGCTCACGGGGTAGGTGTTTACATGTTTTTGGGAGTTTTAATTGTTTTTTGTTCCCCCATGTTTTTGGGTTTCACGGGGGGGGGAGTTAACCCTGTTTTTTTGGGGGTTTTTACATTTGTGGGTTTTTCCATGTTTTGGGAGTTCAAAATGTTGTGGGGGGGTTCAATGTGGTTGGTGTTCACTGGTTTTGTGAGTTTACATGTTTTTGGGGGTTCTATGTTTGGGGGTTCACTTGTGTGTGTTTTTTACATGTTGTGGGGGTTCCCCAGTTGAGGGGAATTTTATATGTTGTGGGAGTTCACTTTTGCGTTTTCACATGTTTTTTGGGGGTTATATGTTGTGGAATTCACATGTGGGAGTTCACATTTTGTGTGATTTTACATGTTTTTGGGGTTTTACATATTTTGGGGGAAAGAAATTTTGGGTGTTGACATTTTGTTGGGGGTTCAAAATGTTGTGTAATTCCCCATGGGTTTTTTTTTTCATGGGGTTTGGGGTTCACTTTTTTGTTTGGGGGTTGACATGTTTGGGGGTTTACATGTTGGGAAATTCCGTTTTTTTGGGGGGTTCCCCATGTTGTTTAGTGTTTTCCCTGTTGGGGGTGTTCACAAAATGGGGGGAGTGAAAAATGCTGTGGGTGTTTAAGTTGTGGGTGTTTTTAAATGTTGTGGGGGGTTTGTTTGTGGGCGTTCACATGTTTTTGGGCAGTTTACACGTTGGGGGGTGTTCACATGTGGGGGTTCACATTTTGTTTGGGGGGCCTCATGTTGTGAGAGTTCCCCTTTTGGGGGGGTTTTATATGTTTTTGGGGGTTCACATTTTTCTGGGTTGGGTTTTCTGTTGTGGGTGTTTACATGTTGAGGGTTTTCAACAAGTTGGGGGTTTTGCCCTGGTGGGGGGGTGTTCACATGTTGTGGGAGTTCGCTTTTTGGGTGTTTACATTTTTGGGTGTTCACATGTTTTTGGGGGGTTACAAAGTTTTTGGTGTTAAACCCGTAGGTGTTTACATGTTGGGGTGTTTAAAATGTGGTGGTGTTCAAATGTGGGCGTTCACATGCTGTGGGAGGGCCCCTTGTTGGTGTCCCCAAAGTTTTGGGGAATTTACAAAGAGTGGGTGTTAACTTTTTTTGGGTGTTTTTTTGTTTTTGGGGTTTTTACATACTTGGGGGGGTTTTACATTTTTGTGGGGGTTAAATTTTTTTCGGTGTTTATATGTAGTGGGGTTCCCATGTTGTGTGGGGTTTTACTTGTTGTGGGCATTTAAAAATGTTGTGGAAGTTCCCCCATATTGGGGTGTTCACATATTGTGGGGTTCACTTCTTTTGGGGGTTTATATGTTTTTGGAGTTCACATGTTGTGGGGGTTATGGGTTGAGGGGAAATTCACATGTTGTGGGAAATTTACATGTTGTGGGGGGTTACATGTTTTGGGTGTTTTAAATTTTTTGGAATTTAATTTTTGTGGGTGTTTTACAAAGTTGTGGTAGTTCACTTATGGGTGTTCACATGGTTTTGGGGTTCACTTTTTGTGGGGGTTCACAAAGTTGGGGGGAGTTCACTTGTGGGGGGTTCCATGTTGTTGGGGGTTCCCCATTTGTGGGATTCACACCCTTGTATGACTTCACCCGGGTTTTGGGGGGTTTACTTTTTGGGGGGTTTTTAAAAGTTTTTTGGGGCAAATGTTGTGGTATTCACATGTTGGGAGTGTTCACATTGGGCTTCCATGTTGTGGGAGTCACTTTTTTTGGGGTTCAAAATTTTTTTGGGGGTTTATGTTAGTGTGTTCACTTTTGTGGGTGTTCACAAGCTGTGGAAGTTTTACATATTTTGGGGTTCACATGTTGTGGGTGTTCACATGCTGTGGGAGTTCATATGTCGTTGGGGTTCAATGTTGTTGGAGTTCATAGGGTTTAGGGTTTTACATGTTTGGGTGTTCACATGTGTGTGTTTTACAAAGTTTTGGATGTTTTATAGTTTCGGAAAATTCACAAAGTTTTTGGGAGTTCACATGTTGTGGTATTTACATGTTGGGGGGGTGTTCACATGTTGGGGGGTGTTCACAAATTTTGGGGCTTCACCCCCTTTTTGGGGGTTTTTTTTTTAAAGTTTTCCCAAGGGTTTACATTTTTGTGGGGGTTAATGTTGTAAGTGTTTACAATTTTGGGGGTTTTCATGTTGGGGGGAGTTTACTTTTTGTTGAATTCACGTTGGGGGGTGTTCCTTTTGTTTTTGTGATTCACAAGCTGTGGGTGTTCACGTTTTGGGTGTTTACATGTTGTGAGGTTCAAACGTTGTGGGTGTCCCCATGTGGGTGTTCACATGTTGTGGGAGTTTTAATAATTTGGGTGTTCACATGTTGTGGGAGTTCAATAATTTGGGTGTTCACAAAGTTGTGGAAGTTCATTGTGGGTGTTCACATGTTGGGGGGAGTTCAATTTTTTGGGGTTCACCCTGTTCTGGGATTTTACCTTTTTTTGTTAGTTTTACATGTCGTGGGAGTTTTTACATGGTTTTGGGAGTTCATATGTTGTGGGGTTTAAAAGGGTTTTGGGAGTTCAATTTTGTGGGAGTTTTACAAAGTTTTGGGAGTTTTACAATTTGGGGGTTCACAAAAATTTTGTGAGGTTTAAAATGTTGTGGAAATTCCCCTTGAGGGGGGGTTTCCCAAAGTTGTGGGAGTTTTACATTTTGTTTGGGGGTTTTACATGTTGGTGAGTTCATATGGTTTTAGGAGTTCACTTGTGGGTGTTACATGTTGTGGGAGTTCACAAAGTTGTGTGAGTTCAAATGTTGTGGGGGATTAAATTTTTTTGGGGTTTTTATAAAGGTTTTGGGAAATTCACTTGTTGGTGGGTTTAAAATGTTGGGGCGTTCACATGGTTTTGGGTGGGGTTAAAAGTTGTGGGGGTTCAATGTTGTTGGTTTAATGTTGGGTTTGGGGGTTTAAATGGTGGGGGGTTTAAATGTTTGGGAGGTTTTACATGTTGTTGGACTTCACATGTTGTGGGGGTTCCCCATGTTGGGGGTGTTCACTTTTGGGGGGTGTTCACAAAGTTGGGGGAGTTTTACCTGTTGGGGGGTTCCCCATGAATTTGGGAAATGCACATGCTGTGGGTGTTTCCCTTTCCGGGGGTTTTACTTTTTGTGTGAGTTCCAATTTTTGTGGGAGGGTTTGTTTGTGGGTGTCACCCTGTTTTTGGGGGTTCCATTTTTGGGGGGGGTTTACATGGGGGGGTTTGGGGTTTTAAAAATGTTGCGGGTGTTCACAAAGTTGTGGGCGTTCACTTTTTGTGGGGGGTTTTACATGTTTGGGAGTTCACTTATAGGGGTTCCTGTGGGGAGGTTTTCATGTTGTGGGTTTCACATGTTGTGGGTGTTCACATTTTTGTGGAAGTTCACAGGGTTTTTTGGGTTTTTCACATTTTTGGTTGGGTGTTCACATGTTGTGGAAGTTTATATGTTGGGGTGTTCACATGTTTTTTGGGGGGGGGTTCACAAAAATTGTGGAAGTTCACACGTTGGGGGGGTTCACTTTTTGTGTGTGTTTTACGTGCTGTAGGTGTTCCCCATGCGTGGGAGTTCATATGTTGAGGGGAAAAACAAATGTTGTGGGTGTTTTACATGTTGAAGAAGTTACAGTTGTGGGTTTTTCACAATTTATGTGGGTGTTGAATGTTGGGAGGTTCACATGTTTTTGGGAAATTCTCTTTTTGTAGGAGTTCACATTTTGTGGGTATTCAAAATGTTGTGGGTGTTCAATGTTGTTTGGGGGTTCAATGTTGTGGGGGGTTCCCTTGGAAGCTCACCCTGTTGTTTGGGGGTTCAAATGTTTGGGGGGTTCACTGGGGGGGGGGGGGGGGGGGGGGGGGGGGGGGGGGGGGGGGGAGTTTTTAAAAAACACAAGGTTTTTGGGGGTTTACATGTTGAGGGGGTTTTACAAATTTTTTTGTGGGTGTTCAAATTTTTTGTGAGTCACAAAATTGGGGGGGTGTTCAATGTTGGGGGGGTGTTTACCTGTTGTGCGAGTTTTATATATTGTGGTAATTCTCATGCGTGGGTGTTTTATATTTGGGGTGGGGTTCACAATTTTTTTGGTGTTTCACATGTTCCGGGGGTTTTTACATGTTGTGTGAGTTAAAAATGTTTTGGGTGTTCACTGTGGGGGTTTTTACTGTTGTGTGAGTTCACATTTTTTTTTTTGGAAGTTCGGTTTGTTTGGGGGTTCTCATGTGGGTGGTCCTGTGGGACCATATTTTTGGTTCCATATGTGAGGTTTTTACATGTTGTGGGCGTTTATAAAGTTGTGGGAGTTTACATGTTTTTGGGGGTTCTCATGTTGGGTTCCATGTGGGTGCTTCATGTTTTTGGGGGGTTTTACGTGGGGTGAGGGTTCATTTGTTTGGGGGTTTACATGTTTGGGAGGAGGTTTTTACTGTTTTTGGGGGGTTACATGTTTTCGGGTGTTCCCCATGTTGTGAAATGTTAAAAAATGTTTTTGGGGTTTTGCATGATGTGGGTGTTTTACATGTTTTATGGGGGAGCATGGTGTGGGGGTTCACTGTTGTGGGGGGTTTACATGTTTCGGGTGTTTTACATGTTTTTTGGGGGGTTCACTTGTTTTTGGGGGTTAAATTTGTGAGTGTTTTTTCATGTGGGCGCCCCAAAGTTTTGGGAGTCCCTTTTTTTGGTTTTTCACATGTTTTTTGGGGAATTTAATGTTTTTGGGAGTTAACATGTTTTTTTGGGGGTTCATATGTGTGGGTGTTCACATTCGGGGGCGAGTTACTGTTGTAGGAGTTCAAATGTTGTAAGGGGTTTTCATGGTTTTTCCCGGGGTTAGCATGTTGTGGGAGTTTACATTTTTTTTAACTTCACTTGTTGTTGGGGGTTCACATGTTGTGGGGAAATTCACGTATTTTGGGTTTCACATAAAGTGGGGAGTTTTTATGTTGTGGAAGTTAAAATTTTTGTGGGGGGTTACATGTGGGGGTTCATATGTTGGGAAGTTCACAATTTTTGGTGTTTACATGTTTTTGTTTGTTTAATTTTCGGGGGTTAAAAATGTTGTTTAAGTTCACATTTTGTGGGGGTCCACTTGTTTTTGGGAGTTCACATGTTGGGGTTTCAAATGGGTTTTGGGAGGGTTTACATGTTGTGGGTGTTTACATGTTGTGGAATTCCTTTTGGGTTTTTCACATGGTTTGGGAGTTCACTTTTTTTTGGGGTTCAAATTTTTGTGGGGTTCACTTGTGGGTAAATTTACAAAGTTGTGGGGGTTCACATTTTGTGGGGTTCACACGTTGTGTGACTTACTTTTTGTGGGGGTTAAATTGTGGGTGTTTTACCCTGTTGTGGGAGTTCAAAAAGTTTTGGTAGTCACATGTTTTTGGGGTTGACATGCTCGGGAGTTCACTTTTGGGTGTTCAACCATGTTGGGGGGTGTTCCCAAATGTTTTGGGGGGTTACATGTTTTGGGATTCCATGTGGGGTTCCCAGCGGGAGTTCAAAAAGTGGGTGTTCCATTTTGTGGGGGGTTTTACATGTGTGGGGTTCACATTTTTGTTGGGGGTTTTACTTTTTGGGGGGGTGTTCACATTTTGTGGGTGTTTCCCTGTGGATGTTCCATGTTGTGGGAGTTTTACATGTTTTTGAGAGTTAATTGGGGGGGGTTCATTCGTTTTGGGGAGTTCAAAATGTTGTGGGTGTTCAATGTTTTTGGGTGTTTCCCTATGTTGTGGGTTAACATGTTGTGGGGGTTAGCTGGTGTGGGTGTTCCCCGTTGTGCGACCCCTTTGCTTTTTGGGTTTCACATGTTGTGGGGTTCCCCATGTTGTTGGGTTTACATGTTTTGGGTGTTCACATATTATTAGTTTTTCACCGTGGGTGTTCACTTTGTGGGGGGTTCACATGTTTTGGGAGTTCATATGTTGGCCCGGGGGTTTAATGTTGTGGGAAATTCAAAATGTTGTGGGGGGTTCACTTGTTGTTTGGGGATTTACATGTTTGGAAGTTCACATATTGTGGGTGTTCCAAAGGGGGTGGGTGTTCACTTTCTGTGGGGTTCAAAATTTTTGGGAGTTCCATGGTTTTGGGGGGGTTTATTTTTGAGGGAAATTCCCCAAAGTTGTGGGGGGTTTTTTCCATACTGTTGTTTTACATGTTTTTTGGGTGTTCCCCCATGTTGTGGGGTTCACCCTGTTTGGGAAATTCACTGTGGGTATTCAATTTTTGTGGGGGTTCCCCATGTTTGGGGGTTCACATGTGGGAGTTCACATGTTTTTTTGGGTTTTCCCCCAAAGTTTTGGGGAGTTTTACATGGGGTTGGGTTGGGTTTATATGTTGTGGGGGGTTACATGTTGTTGGGGGTTCACCTTGGGGTTTTTGAATTCTCAAGTTGTAAAGTTTTCATGTTGTGGGGTTTTACATGTTATAAAGCGTTCACATGTTTTTCCCTTTAATTTAAGGTTTTTCCCCGGGGTGTGTTCACCAAAGTTGTGTGAGTTTACTTGTTGGTTTTTTCACATTTTGTGGGGGGTTCCCCTTTTTATTAAAGCGTTCACATGTTGGGTTTTTACAGTTTGAAGTTTACATTTTGGGGTGTTCACATGTTGGGGTGGTTATATGTGTGAGTTAACCTGTTGTGGGTGTTCACATTTTTTGGGGGTTTAAAATGATTGGGTGGCCCCATGTTGTGGGAGTTCACATGTTGTGGGTGTTCACATGTTTGGGGTTTTATTTGTTTGGGGGTTTACCTTTATGTGTGAGTTTACTTGTGGGGTTTCGCATGTTGTGGGAGCTCCGGTTGGTGGTTTTTCATTTTTTGTGGGGGTTCAAAAGTTTTTTGTTCACATGTTCGGGGGGTTCACTTGTTGTGGGAGTTCACAGGGTTTTGGGTGTTCAATGGTTTTGGATGTTCAATGTTTTTGGGGGTTTTACGTTTTGGGAGTTCACATGTGGTTGGTGTTTACCTGTTTGTGAGTTCATTTTTTGGGAGTTCAATGTTGTGGGAGGTTTACTTGTGTGTGGTTTTCCCTGTTGTGGGAGTTCACATGTTGTGGAGTTCACATGGGGGGGTTCACAAAATTTTGTGAGTTTTTCCCTGTTGTGGGAGTTCACTTGTTTGGGGGTTTACATGTTGTGGGAGTTCACATGTTGTGGGGGGTTCACATTTTTGTGGTGATTAATTTTTGTTTGGGGTTTACTTGTGGGTGTTCACAAGTTGTGGGAGTTCACATGGTTTTGTGGGGTTTTACATGTTTTTGGGGAGATTAATTTTTTGGGTTCATTTAAAGGGTTTTGGGGGGTTCCCCTTGTTGTGTGTGTTTAAAATGTTTTTTGGGGGGGTTTACATGTTGGGGGGTGTTCACATGTTTGTGGGTGTTCACCGTTTTGTGATTTTACTTTTGTTGGAGTTCACTGGTGGGGGGTTTAAAAGTTGTGGGATTTAATGTTGTTTTGGGCTTCACATGTTTTTGGGGGTTTTACATGTTTTGGGGGTTCACATGGGTTTTGGGTTTTTCACATGTGTGAGTTCACATGTTGGGGGTTTTACAAAGAAGTGGGAGTGCCCTAGCTGTGGGTGTTTACATGCGGGGGTTCCATGTTTTGTGAGTTTTACATGTTGTTTGGGGGTTGTTTGCGGGTGTTCACATGTTTGGGAGTTACATTTTTGTGGGTGTTCACAAAGTGGGTGTTTTAAAATTTTTTGCGGGTGTTTTAAATGTTGTTGGGGGGTTCACTGTTGGGGGGCGTTTTTACATGTTGGGGGGAGTTTATTTTATGTGTTCAAAATGTGGGGGTTTACATGTTTGGGTGTTTTACATGTTTTTGGGTGTTCACATGTTGTGGAATTTTCCGGGGTTGGTTGTTCACATGTTTTTGGGGGGTTTTACAAAGTTTTTGGGGAAATTTATAATTTTTTGGGTGTTCACATGTTTGGGTGGTTTACATAATTTTGGGGAAATTTACATTTGTGGGTGTTTACTTTCTGTGTGTGTTCACGGGGCTGTAGGTGTTCACTTTCTGTGGGGGTTCTATGTTTAGGAAAATTTACATGTTGGGGGTGTTCCTGTTGAAAAAAGTTTTACATGTTGTGGGTGTTCCAAAGAGTGGGTGTTGCATGTTTGAGTTTAAAATTTTTTGGAAGTTCTCATGTTTTTAGGAGTTCACATGTTGGGGTATTCACATGTTTTGGGGGGTTTACAAAGTTGTTGATTTTACATGTTGTGGGTGTTCTTATAGGAAGCTCACATGTTGTGGGTGTTCAATTAAAGTTTTTGGGGGTTCACATGTTTTTGGGGGTTTTACATGTTTTTGGAGTTCACATGTTGAAAGGGGGTTTACATGGGTTTACGGTGTTACAGGGGGTGGGTTTTTTCAAAATATTGTGTTAGTCACTTTTTTGTGGGGGTTCACAAAGTTTTTGGGGGGTTTTCCCTGTTTGCAGTTTTATTTATTGTGGTTAAATTTTCATGCGTGGGTGTTTATTTTTTGAGTGAGTTTTGCTTTTTTTTTGGTGTTCCATGTCGGTGTTCCCCATGTTGTGGGGAGTTAACATGTTGTGGGTGTTTCCCCATGTGGGTGTTCAAAATGTTGGGTGGTTCCCCATGTTGTGGAAGTTTCGTATGTTGGGGTGTTTTTCATGTGGGTGTTCACATGTGGGGGGCCCATTTGGTTTGGGGTTCACATATGTGATTTTACATGTTGTGGGGGGGGTTATAGTTTTGGGAGTTTTACATGTTCTTGGGGGTTTTTCATGTTTGGGGTTCCCCATGTGGGTGCTCTCATGTTGTGGGAGTTCAGTGAGTGAGGGTTCATTTGTGGGTGTTTTACATGTTTTAGGAGGGCCCCATGTTTGGGTGTTAAAATGTTGCCGGGGGTTTCCATGTTGTTAGTTTTTAACAAAGTTTTAAGGTGTATCATGATGTGGGTGTTCAAAATTTTTTTAGGTGACGCAGGTGTGGGTGTTCACATGTTGGGGAGTTTTCAATTTTCGGGTGTTCACTGTTGTGGGTGTTTTAAAAATGTTTTTGGGTGTTCAATGTTGTGAGTGTTCTCAAGTGGGCGGTTTAAAATGTTTTTGGGGGTTTACCCTTTTTGGGTTACATGTTTTGGGAATTTACATGTTGGGGAGTTAACATTTGTGGGTGTTCATTTTGTTTTGGGTGTTCACATACTGTGCGGGGTTCAAATGTTGTGGGGTTCACATGGGTTTTAGGAGTTTTTCATGTTGTCGGGGTTAGCATTTTTGGGAGTTTTCCCTGTTTTTTGGAGTTTTACTTGTTTTTGGTGTTCAATGTTGTGGGAAATTTAGTATTGTTGGGGGGGTTTACATTTATGTGGGAGTTCATATGTTGTGGGGAAATTCACATGTTGTGGGAGGTTTACATGTGGGAGTTCATATTTTGAGGGAAATTCACAAGTTGTGGGTTTTCACTGTTGTGTGTTTCACAAGTTGCGGGGGTTAACATGTTTTTGGGGAAATTCACATTTTTGGGAGTCCCCTTGTTGTGGGGAGTTCACAAAAATTTTGGGTGTTCAAATTTATGGGAGTTCACATGTGTTTGGGTGTTCACAGTTGTGGAAGTTCACCTTTTTTGGGGTTCCCCCATGGGTTTTGGGGGTTCACTTGTTTTGGGGGTTCCATGTTTTGGGGGTTCACTTGTGGGTTTTTACCCCTGTTGTGGGAGTTCAATGTTTTTTGGGATTTTTACACGGTTTTTGGACTTCACATGTTGGGGAGTTCAAAAAATTTTGGGGGGTTCACATGTTTGGGAGTTCAAATGTTGTGGTTTGTTCCAAAATGTTGTGGGAGTTGGGCTTTCTCTGGGTTCACTTTTTTGGGGGTTCACATGAAAGTGGGTTTCAAGTTGTTTTGGAGTTACATGTTTTGGGAGTTCACATGTGGGTGTTTACATGCGGGGGTTCACATGTGGGTGTTCACAATTTTTTGGGTGTTCACATTTTGAGTTCCCCAAAGGTTTTGGGTGTTCAATTTTTGTTGGGGGTTCCAATTTTGTGGGTGTTTGCATGTTGGTTTTTCACTGTTGTGGGAGTTCACAAATTTTTGAAGTTTTAAATTGTGGGGGTTCATACGTTTTTGGGAGTTCACCCTGTTGTGGGTGTTTTACATTTGTGGGTGTTCACATGTTTTGGGGTTAAAATTTTTGTTTGGGGGTTGCCCTTTGGGGTGGGTGTTCACACGTTTTTGGGGACTTCCCTTTTGGGGGTTTTAAATGTTTTTGGGGGAGTTAAAATGTTTTTGTGTTCAATGTTTTTGGGGGTTAAAATAAGTTTTGGGTTCACCTGTGGGTGTTTTACAAAACTGGGGAGGGGTTTACAGGTTGTGGGTTTATATGTTGTCGGTGTTCAATGTTGTGGGAGTTCACATGTTGTGTGAGTGCACTTGTTTTGGGATTCCCAAAAGTTGTGGAAATTCCCCATATTTTTGGGTGTTCACATGTTGTGGGGTTTTTCATTGCTGGGGAGTTTATTTTTTTTTTGGGGGTTCCCATGTTGGGGGGGGTTCATATGTTAGGAAATTCACATGTTGTTTGGGGTTTACATACGGTGTTTTTACATGTTTTGGGGGGGTTAAAATGTTATGGGAGTTCACATGCTGTGGGTGTTCACATGTTGTGGAAGTTCACTTGTGGGTGTTCACATGGTTTGGGAGTTCACTTGTGGGAGTTCACATATTGTGGGAGTTCACTTGTGGGTGTTCACATGTTGTGGGAGTTCACATGTTGTGGGAGTTCACACGTTGTGTGACTTCACATGTTGTGGGAGTTCACTTGTGGGTGTTCACATGTTGTGGGAGTTCAAATGTTGTGGTAGTTCACATGTTGTGGGAGTTCACTTGTGGGTGTTCACATGTTGTGGGTGTTCACATGTTGTGTGAGTTGACATGCTCTGGGAGTTCACTTGTGGGTGTTCACATGTTGTGGGTGTTCACATGTTATGGGAGTTCACTTGTGGGTGTTCACATGTTGTGGGAGTTAACATGGTTTGGGTGTTCACATATTATGGGTGTTCACATGTTGTGGGTGTTCACATGTGGATGTTCACATGTTGTTGGTGTTCACATGTGGACGTTCACAGATTGTGGGTGTTCACATGTTGTGTGTGTTCACATGTTGTGGGTGTTCACATGTGAGTGTTCATATGTCGTGGGTGTTCACATGTTGTGGGAGTTCACATGTTGTGGGAGTCCACATTTTGTGGGTGTTTACATGTTGTGGGTGTTCACATGTTGTGGGTGTTCACATGTTGTGGGTGTTCACATGTTTTGGGTGTTCTAATATTGTGGGTGTTCACATGTTGTGGGAGTTCACATGTTGTGGGTGTTCACATGTTTTGGGTTTTCACATGTTTTGGGTGTTCACATGTTTTGGGTGTTCACGTGTGGGAGTTCACATGTTGTGGGAGTTCACATGTTGTGGGTGTTCACATGTTGTGGGTGTTCGCATGTTGTGAATGTTCACGTGTTGTTGGTGTTCACATATTCTGGGTGTTCACATGTTTTGTGAGTTCACATGTTGTGGGAGTTCACATGTTGTATGAGTTCACTTGCGGGTGTTCACATGTTGTGGGAGTTCACATGTTGTGGGTGTTCACATGTTGTGGGTGTTCACATGTTGTGGGAGTTCACATGTTGTGGGTGTACACATGTTGTGGGAGTTCACATATTGTGGGTGTTCACATGTTGTGGTAGTTCACATGTTGTGGGTGTTCACATGTTGTCGGAGTTCACATGTTGTGGGTGTTCACATGTTGTGGTAGTTCACATGTTGTGGGTGTTCACATGTGGGAGTTCACATGTTGTGGGTGTTCACATGTTGTGGGGGTTCACATGTTGTCGTCTCAGATTCTTTAAGGTGTTCTCACATAGTCACGTATGATAATGACGATGATGCTCAAATATCATCATTGATATTATTTCAGGTGTTCACGTGTCGTAACACATGGTACTGCAGGTGTTTTCAAGTAGTTTCACATGTCTTTGAGGGTTTCACATATCATTTTATGTATCCCTCTGTGATGACAATGTGGGTGTTGACATGATATGTCATAAATTATTTAAGCTCTTCACATGTTGTCATATGTGTTATTGATTGTGTTCACGTGTCAACACAGATGTTATAGACGGTGTTCACGTGAGGTCATATGTGTTATAGGTGTGTAAACGTTGTCCCGGAAGTGTACAAGTCGTCACATGTGTAAATGAGGTTATCATGCAGTTACAGATGTAGTGTTCACATATCGCAGGTGTTTATTGGGTGTTCATGTCGTTACATATGTTATGTCGTCACAAACGTTTTTATTAGAATTTATACGTCACCACACATAGTATTGTGAGTGTTCACATGTCATCACAAATATTGATGCGGATGTTCACATATCTTCAGAGATGTTACTGAATGTGTTCACATGTTGTCACAGATGTTATTATGAGTTCTCTTATGTCATCACAGATGTTACTGCGGTTGTTCAATATTCTCACAGTTGTTAATGTGGATGCTCTTATGTCGCCATAGAATGCATTCTGAGTGTTCACATATCCTCACAGGTGTAGTAGTTGAGCTCATATTTCTACACAAATGCTACTGTAGGTTTACAAATGTTTACAGATGTTATTGTAGGTTTTCACATGTTACATATGTTTTAATTGTGCTCACAAATCGATGTTATTGCATTTGTTCACATGTCATACTAAATGGTACTGTTAGTGTTCACATGTCACACTAGATGGTACTGTTAGTGTTCACATGTCACACTAGGCGGTACTGTTAGTGTTCACATGTCACACTAGATGATACTGTTAGTGTTCACATGTCACACTAGGCGGTACTGTTAGTGTTCACATGTCACACTAGATGGTATTGTTAGTGTTCACATGTCACACTAGGCGGTACTGTTAGTGTTCACATGTCACACTGGATGGTACTGTTAGTGTTCACATGTCACACTAGGCGGTACTGTTAGTGTTCACATGTCACACTGGATGGTACTGTTAGTGTTCACATGTCACACTAGATGGTATTGTTAGTGTTCACATGTCACACTAGGCGGTACTGTTAGTGTTCACATGTCACACTAGGCGGTACTGTTAGTGTTCACATGTCACACTAGATGGTATTGTTAGTGTTCACATGTCCACTAGGCGGTACTGTTAGTGTTCACATGTACATTTGGGGGTTTCTGTTATTTTCACAGTCCACTAGGCGGAAATTTTTGTTTTCCCCATGTCACAATGGATGGTACTGTTATTGTTCACATGTCACCCTAGATGATACTGTGGTGTTCACATGTACCTAGATTGCTGGGGTGAGTGTTCACTTGGTAAAACAAATTTGGAAATTTAGTGTTAAACATGTCACATTTGAGGACTTTTTTAGTGTTCCCCTGTAACTCTGGGTACTGTTAGTTTTTAATCACATTTTGATAAACTGTGAGTGTTAACATGAAAAATTTTGATGAACCTTTTAGTTTCCCACGTCCACCTAGTTTAATTTCTGTTAAATTTTAAACATGCCCACATTAGGTTTTTGCGTTAGTGTTCCGTCACGAATGTTATTGTCGGTGCTCACCTATCATCAAAATTTGTTATTGTGTGTGTTAACACTCGTTCCCTTTTTCTATGGAGTGCAAAAAGTTTTCAGCGGGTGTTTTTGCGTATGTTCACTGGTAGTTGCAGGGGGTTATTGAAAAGGTGCTCTAAGATATTTCATGTTTACTTTAATAGGGGTGCTTAAAGGAAGTTTGGTGTTATTGCGGGTGCTCACAGGTAGTTGCAGTGTTTATTGGGGAAATTTTTTAAAAGGAAAAGGTTGCATGTGTTATCGCGGTTTTTTTACTGGTAGTTTCAGGGTTTTTTTGCAGGTTCACAGGTATTTTGCATGTGTTTTTTTCCTTTACTCAAAGTCTATACATTTTGGGTTGAGGGGTGTTTCGATCCCTTTTGGGGGGGTTTGGGTTGAAATTGTCCAGTTAAAAGGTGTTCTAAGGTACATATTTCTTTTTATTTTGTGTTCCGGCATAAAGGGGCCCCCGCTCCCCGGGTCCAGGGAACCAGGTCCCCCCTGGGGGTCGGGGCCTGGTAAAACCGGGGCTGTTACTGCTAAACCGCAGGGTAGTCCAACGACAAAACCAAAAAGGCCCGGCTGATTCCGGAACCGGGGTTTTTTAAGTATCTTTTCCAGCTCCCCCTTGGGGGCGCCGGGGCCTATTGGAAATTCCCCCCTTTTTGGGGGGGGGGGTTTAAAAAGGCGGTTGAACAATCGGGGGGCCCCCGGACTTTTTAAAAGGGGTTTCCTCCCCCATTTGTAAAAGGGGCCCCCCCAAATTTTTTCCCTTTTGGGGGTTTTTTGCATCGCCTCCCCAGTCTTTTACTTTCTTTAGGGGGGAAAATTTTCTGTGTGCAGATTCGGGACCTTTCCCTTTTAAGGATTTTCCAAGTTTTTTTAAATGATTATTCCCTCCCCCTTTGCTTTCCAAGGGATTTAAAAAAGGTCAAGTGTTTTCCCAAGCGTTCCCTATTTTTAAAGGGTGTTTGATGGAACTTATATGTCCCAGTAAAGCTTTTTTCCGGTACCTCTTAGTTTCCTGAAATTTTCACCTTTTTTGAAAAAGGGGTTTTTAAGGGTACGGCATTATTCCAGCCCTAGAGAACAAGTGTTTTGAAAAAAATTCTTCAGGGGATTATACGGGATTTTTTTGTTGTTTATCAACGGATGAATTTAGGAGGTTTTATGTTGTTGGGAAAGGGGTTTTGGGTGAGGGGTTCGAAATTTCTCCTCAGTTGTTTTTGTGGGTGTTACTTTTGTCCCAGACGTTTTGGGGTTTTTTCACTTTTCCTCTTAAGTTATTTATTCTTTACAGGTTTTTATTTCCCTTTTTGTTCAATATTTTGCTTTATTTTATTGAGGGCGCTCATTTTTGGGAAAAAAGTTTTTGTGGGTGTTCCCCGGGTCTTTAAAATGTTTTTTGAGGGTGTTCCCTTGTCCCCTTTAGATCTTTTTGGGGGTTTTTCCAAAGTCAATCCCATGTCATTGAGGTTTTAACTTTTTCATTGCATGTGATATTGGGTTTTTTTTGATGAAACCGCACGATGACATTGGGGGGCGTTTTTATTTTCAACAAAATTTTTTGAAGGTTTTTTTACTTGCTGCACAGCCGTCACTGAGTGTTTTTCATGTCGGAATATTAGTAAGTGTGAGGTGACCTCCTTTCCCCATCAAAAAAATAAATTTGGGAAAAAATTTTTAAGGTAATTCGTTTTTTTCACTTCATTTCTTAAATAATTTTTCCCAAACGGGGGCCCCCGCCCCACTGTTTGTTTTAAAACCTAGACTTACAGATGCCCTCATTGACCTCTACCCCGACTTGACACAAAAAACACTCAACGAGCTGTGTTTTAATTTAAAGTGTTAAATTTGCGGGAAATAGTCTTACGACATGATTTTTTTTGGGCCAGGGGGCCCCCTTTCGGATACAGTTTTGGTCATCATCTTTTTTAAAAAATTTAAAGCCCTCAAGGTTTTCCCCATTATTTTTTTTAAATACAGTCCCCTTCCCAAAAAATTTTGAAAATTTTTATTGTGAAAACCCCCCTTTCGTCTCCAAGGTGTCAAAATTTAAAAAATTTTTGAAGCATATACGTAAAAAGATACCAACATATCCCCACCAAAAAAGCCAATATCCCAAACTCCCCCTTTTTAAAGTGCGGGTTGACTTCCCTTTTCCAGGCTCAAGTCCAACTTTTAAAAATTTTTAAAGGGTTTTCCCGGAACCCCTTCACTAAATTTTCCCCCTGCTCCACTCCAACAGCTTTGGGGGGTTCCCCAAAATATCATTCGTCCCATACACTCCAAAATTTTAAAACGTTTCACGCACGCTTGCTGGAAACCCAAAGCCCCTCGCCCAGGGGAAACCCCTTTTTTTTTAAACCCCCTCCCTCCAACCTTTTCTAAGACGCCCCCTACCTCACCTTCCTTTCCCTAAGATTTTTACGCTCCCCCATGTCATTCTACTTTGATCCATTCCTCCTAAATGAAAAAACCACCCCCCAAAAACCCCCTCTTCACCCCACTAAATTACTTTTTTTAAAATCCACACTAATTTTTACACTCCCAATTTTTTTGCAAAAATATTTACAAACCCCACATTGCCCTTAGACGGACATTTCCACTGCCTTCAAACCCCCTCCCCCGCTCCCGCATTTACCTCCCAACTTCACAAAACCCCCATAAGAGTGTTGGGCCACAAAACTTTCTTTCATTCCCCTTTTTTTGCCTCCCTTTGAAACATTTTTTGTCTTTCCCATATACCTCAATTTCCCCCCTCGCCTTTTTTTTTTTCATTTCTATGTTTAAACCCCATCCTTCATTTAAAACCAAACCGTGACACTCAACCCCCCAAATATCTGAAAGCATTCCCATTCTTCCGGGTTTTTTCCAAAAATTTTTGCATAACAAATCTTCCATGCCTTTTTCTGCAAAAAGAGCATTGCTTTTTTAAGCCAAAAAACCCCCGTTTTGCCCGTTTGGGGAAAGACCCTGTTATTGCATCCAAAAGAAAAAGATAATTTAAAATTTCGACTAGATGGGAAATTTACCCGCCTGGTGGTAAATTGGGCTCGGGTGGTGGTTTCAAAGGGCTCGCCCTGGGGGTACATTGACTCGGTGGTGGTACTTTTACCCGCCCCGGAAAAAACATTGACCCGCGGGGTTTGGGCATTGACTCGCGTTTGGGGGTACTTTTACCCGCCCTGGGGGGTACTTGACCCCGCGTGTTTGGAATTTAAACCCCCCGGGTGGTGTACATTGACCCCCGGCGTGATGGTACATTGACCCCGCGGGGATGGGACATTGCTCGCCCTTTGGGGGTCATTGACCCCCCCCTGGGGGGTACCCTTGCCCCCCTGAGGGGACAATTTACCCGCGTGAAAGGGACATTGACCGCGTGTTTGGTTTTCATTTGACTCGCGGGGTTTGGGACATTTGGGCTCGGTGATGGTACATTGGGGCCCCCCGGTTGGGACTTTTACCCGCGTGGTGGTACATTGACCCCCTGATGGTACATTTGGGCCCCCGTGTAGTAAATTGAATCGCGTTGGGGGTACATTTTACCCCCGTGGTTTGGGACATTGGCCCGCGTGGTGGGGACTTTTTCCCACGTGTGGGGACATTTAACCCCCCGTTTGGTACTTTTACTCGCGTGAAAGGTACATTGCTCGCGTGTGTTACTTTTACGCGCGTTGGGGACATTTACCCCCGTGGGGGACATTTAATCGCGTGATGGGGAAAATTGATCGGGGTGATGGAAAAATTTACTCGCGTGATGGTACCTTTTACCCCCGTGATGGTTTAAATTGGGCCCGCGTGAAGGTACATTGACCCCGTGATGGTTCATTACCCGCGTGGGGGGTTTTTATTGACCCCGTGTTGGTACATTTCCCGCGTGGTGGGAAATTGACCCCGGGGGTGGGGACATTGCTCACGTGATGGTACATTGACTTCCCCCGTGGTGGTTCATTGACCCGCTTTGGGGGTACATTGCACGCGTGTTTGGGACAAGGGGTCGCGTGTTGGGACATTGGGTCGCGTGATGGTAAATTGACCCGGTGGTGGTTTCATTTAAAAACCCCTGGTGGTACATTGACATGCGGATGGTACATTGACTCCCCGTGATGGTAATTTTAAACCCCCGTGGTGGGGCATTGAACCCCCGTGGTGGTACATTGCCCGCGAGGGGGTACATTGGGGTTCCCCGTTGGGGTGGTAAAATTGGCTCGCGTGGGGGTTTCATTGACCCGCGGATGGTACATTGACCCGGGGTGGGGGTACATTTTACCCGCGTGGTGGTAATTGACCCCGTGGGGGTTTCTTTTTAACCCCCGTGGTGGTACATTGAACCCCCGTGATGGTCCTTTTTCCCGCGTTTATGGTAAAATTGACCCGGGGGATGGGAAAATTTTACCCGCGTGGGGTACATTGACCCGGGTGGGGGGTACAATTTACCCGGGGGTGATGGTCATTGACCCGGTGATGGGACTTTTACCCGGTGGTGGGACATTTACCCCCGTGTTTTGGTTTCATTGACCCCCCCGTGGTGGGACATTGACCCCCGTGATGGTACATTGACCCCGCGTGAAGGTACTTGACCCCGCGTGGTGGTTCCCTTGCCCCCCGTGGGTGGTTTAAAATTTACCCGCGGGGGTGGTTTCATTGACAAAGCGTTTATGGTACATTTGGGGGGCCCCCCCGGGGGTCGGACATTGGGCCCCGGTGGTGGGTTCCCTTTACCCGCGTGATTTGGGACTTTTACCCCGCGTGGTGGGGCAATTTACCCGCGTGATGGTACATTGACTCACGTGGGGGTACAAATTTACCCCCGTGATGGTACATTACCCGCGTGGTGGTCATTGCCCCCGTGATTTGGGCATTGACCCTCGTGATGGGGCATTGACCCGCGTGGTGGGACTTTTCCCGCCGTTTATGGTACATTTACCCGCGTGATGGTACATTGACCCCCGTGGTGGTACATTTACCCCCCCGGGGGTGGTACATTGACCCCCCGTGGTGGTACATTGACCCGCGTGGTGGTACTTGACCCGCGTGGTGGTATTGACCCGGGGTGGTTTTTCAAATTGGGTCGCTGGTGGTACTTGACCGGGTGGGGGTACATTGACTCGCGTGGGGTACATTGACCCTTTTTGCGTTGGTTGGAAAAAGCTCGCGGGTGGTACTTTGGGTCGCGTGGTGGAAAATTTTTCTCGCGTGGTGGTTCATTGACCCGGGGTGGTGGTTAAATTCTTCCGCGTGGTGGTTCATTGCTTTGGTTTGGTTGGTACAAATTTACTCGGTGGGGGGTAAATTACCGCGTGATGGGACATCGCCCCCCGTGGTGGGACATTGCCCGCGTGGGGTAAAAATTGACTCGCGTGGTGGTACATTACTCGCGTGGTGGTAATTTTACTCGGTGGTGGTACATTTTACTCGCGTGGGGGTAAATTGACCCGCGTGGTGGTACTTTTTAAACCCCCGGGTGGTACATTGACTCGCGTGGTGGGCATTTTACCCCCCCTGGTGGTACTTGACTCGCGTGATGGTTTTTTTGAAACCCCCCGGGGTTGGTTTTGACCCCGTGGTGGTTTTTTTTTACTCGCGTGGTGGTACTTTTACCCCCGTGGTGGTACATTGACTCGCGTGATGGTACTTTTACCCACGTTGGGGGGTACATTTTACCCACGTGGTGGTTTTCTTTTGACTTCCCCGTTTTTTGGGACATTTTACCCAAAGTGGGGGTACATTGACTCGCGTGGTGGTACATTGACCCCGGGTGGGGTACTTGACTCGCGTGGTGGTTTAAAATTTACTCGCGTGGGGGTAATTGACCCACGTGGGGGGTAAAATTGGGCTCGCGGGTGGTACTTTTACCGCGGTTTGGGGGTACATTGAAACCCCCGTGGTGGTACAATTTTCTCGCGTGGGGGGGTACATTTTTCCCGCGGGGTGGTAAAATTGACTTCCCTGGTGGTTTAAAATTTACCCCCTGGTGGGGACATTTACTCGCGTGGGGGGACATTGCTCGCTTGGGTGGAAAATTTACCCCCCGGGTGGTACTTGGGCTCGCGTGGTGGTAAATTTACCCCCTTTGGGGACATTGACTTTGCGTGGTGGGACATTGACCCACCCTGGGGGTACCTTGACCCGCGTGGTGGTTCATTGACCCACGTTTGGGGGTACAAACGACCCGCGTGGTGGTTTCATTGAATCCGTGATGGTACATTGACTCGCGGGGGTGGTACTTTGACCCGGTGTGTACATTGACTCGCGTGGTGGTAAAAATTGGGCCCGCGTGGGGGTACATTGACTCGCGTGGTGGGACATTGACTCCCCGTGGTGGTACAATTTTTACTCGGGGGTTTGGCTTGCTCGCGTGGTTTGGTTTCTTTTACCCCGGATTGGGACATTGGGCTCGCGTGGGTGGTACATTTACCCACGTTTATGGTTTCAAATTTCCCACGGGGGGGGGGGGGGGGGGGGGGGTGGTACATTTGACCCGCGTGGTGGTAAATTGCTCGCGGATGGTTCATTTACTTTGCCCTGGTGGGGACATTTTACCCGCGTGTTGGGACATTGGGCTCGCGTGGTGGTACATTTACCCGGGGTGGTGGTACATTGACCGCGTTTGGGGGTACATTGACTCGCGTGGGGGTACTTTGGGCCCCGCGTGATGGTAAATTGACTCGCGTGGTGGGACATTGACCCCGTGTTTTACATTGACTCGCGGGGGTGGTACATTGGGCCCCCGTGGGGGTACATTGACCCCCCTGGTGGTACATTGACCCCGTGGGGGTTCTTGACTCGCGTGGTGGACATTGGGCCCCGCGTGGTGGGAAAATTGGCCGCGTGGGGTACATTGACCCCTTTGGGGGTACATTGACCCCCGGGGGGTGGTTTCATTGCTGGGGTGGGAAAATTTTACTCGCGGTGGTGGTACATTGATCGCGTGGGTGGTTTATTGACACGTGGTGGTGGAAAATTGCTGCGGGTGGTACCAATTTTTTTACTCGCGTGGTGGTTTAAATTTACCCCGGGGTGGGGGTTAAATTGACTCGGTGGTGGTACATTGACCCGCGTGGGGGTACATTTACCCCCCGTGGTGGACATTGACTTGCGTGGTGGGACTTTTTCCCCGCGTGGTGGTAAAATTGACTCGCGTGGTGGTACATTGGGCTTTGCGTGGTGGTACATTGACTCCCCGTGGGGGTTTAAAAATTACTCCCCGGGGGTGGTACATTGACTCGCGTGGTGGTAATTGACTCGCTGGTGGTACAAATTTTCCCCCGTGGTGGGACATTGCCCTTGCGGGGGTGGGACATTGACTCGCGTGGGTGGGGACATTGAAACCCGGTGGTGGTACATTGACCCCGTGGTGGTACATTGACTCGCGTGGTGGGACATCGACCCCGTGGGGGGTACAAATTTACTGCGTGGGGGTACATTGACCCGCGTGAGGCATTGACCCCCCCGGGGGAACAAAGACTCGCGTGGTTTGGGACTTTTACCCGCGTGGGGGTTTCATTGACCCACGTGGATGGTACATTGGGCCGGGTTTATGGGGACCTTTGGGCCCAAATTTATGGTACATTGACCCACGTGATTTGGGCCCTTAAACCCCCCGTGAAAAGGTACAGGGCCCAAAGTGATGGTACATTGAACCCCCGTGATGGTTTCTTTTACCCGGTGGTGGGGACATTGACCCCCGTGAGGGGACATTGAAATCGCTTTTGGTTCTTTTACCCCCGTGGTTTGGTTTCCTTTGGGCCCAAAGTGATGGTAAAATTGACTCGCGTGATGGTTTTTTTGACTCGCGTGGGGGGTACCCTTTTTACCCGCGTGGTGGTACATTTACCCCCCGTGATGGTACATTGACTCGCCGTGATGGTAATTGAAATCCCTGGTGGTACATTTACTCGCGGGGGGTACTTTGGCCCCGCCCTGGGGGTACATTTACCCCCGTGATGGTACCCTTGACTCGCGTGATGGTACATTGACCCACGTATGGGGGCATTGAAACCCGCGTGGTGGTAAAATTTTACCCCGTGATGGACTTTTACTCGCGTGTTGGTAAAATTTTCCCCGCTTTATGGTACCTTGACCCACGTGATGGTTCATTGGGCCCACGGGGTGGTACTTTTTCTTTGCGTGGGGGTACATTGACCCACGTGGTGGTACATTGACCCCCCGTGGGGGCATTGCCCAAAGGATGGTTTCATTGACTCGCTTTTGGGCCTTGACCCAAAGTTTATGGTACATTGGACCCGGGGGTGGTTGGGGACATTGAACCCCCTTTATGGTACATTGACCCGCGTGGGGTAAAATTGGACCCCCGTGATGGGACTTTTTACTCGCGTGAGGGGACATTGACCCACGTGAGGGGAAAATTGACCCACATGATGGTACATTGACTCGTTTTTTTGGGTTTCATTGACCCCCCGTGATGGTTCAATGCCCCGGTGATGGTACATTTACGCGCTTTTTTTTTGGTACATTGACCCACGTGATGGGGCATTGACCCGCGTGTTTGGGACATTGACCCGCGTGATGGTCAAATTTAACCCCCCTTTTATGGTAACATTTTACCCGTTTTTGGTACATTGACCCAGTGATGGTACTTTGGGGGCCCACGTGAAAGGTTTCAGCCCACGTGATGGTACTTTGGGCTCGCTTTTTTTTACATTTTTCCCAATGATGGGACATGAAAACCCCCCTGGACATTGGAACCCCCGTGAAAGGTTTCATTGACCCCCGTGATGTTTCATTGACCCCCCGTATGGTTAAAAAAATTTTTACTCGCGTGGGGGGGTACATTGCCCGCGTGAAGGGCATTGACCCCCGTGATGGGAAAATTTTTCCCTCGTGGTGGTACAGGTTTACCCGCCCTGATTTGGGACTTTACCCTCGTGGTGGTTTTTAAAATTTACCCCGGGGTGATGGTACATTTACCCACGGATGGTACTTTTACCCACGTGGGGGTACATTGAAACCCCCGTGATGGTTTTGACCCCCGTGGTGGTACCTTTTTTCGGGTTTATGGTTTAAATTTAACCCCTTTATGGTCTTGACCCCGTGATGGTTCAATGGGCTCGCTTTTAGGGGACATTTAATCGTTTATGGTACATTGACCCACGTGTGGTACATTGACCCTCGGGGGTGGACAATGACCCCCCGTGGGTGGGGGATTGACCCTCCCTGGTTTGGGACATTTTAACCCCCGTGATGGTACTTGGGCCCACGTTTATGGTTTTCATTTTACCCCGTGAAAGGTAAAATTGAATCGCTTTTTTGGGACTTTTACTCGCTTTTTTTGGGACATTGACCCCGTGGGTGGTACAATACTCGGCCCTTTAAAGGTACATTGAATCGCTTTTTGGTAATGCCCCGTGAATGGTACTTTGGGCCCACGTGATGGTACTTGACCCACGTGGGGTGGTACATTGACCCCGTGATTTGGGACAAATTTACCCCCCCGTGATGGTACTTTTTCCCACGTGATGGTACATTGGGCCCGCTGTTTGGGACATTGACCCCCCGTGATGGGCCAAATTAAAAACCCCCTGAAAGGTACATTTAACCCCTTTAGGTTTCTTGACCCACGGGGAGGACTTTACTTTGGGTTTTTGGTTTCATTGACCCCGTGGTGGGACAATGACCGCGGGATGGTACAATTTTTCCCGGTGTTTTTTACATTGGAAAATCGCTTTTGGTTTCATTTTACCCCCGTGGTGGTACAATGGGCCCCCCGGGGATGGGACATTGACCCCGTGGGTGGTTTCGTTGCTGCTTTATGGTACTTTGGGCCCCCCCCCCGGGTTTGGGACAATGACTCGCGGGATGGTACATTGACCCGCGTGATGGTACATTGACCCCCCCGTGAGGGGACATTGACTCGCTTTTTTGGTACATTGGGCTCGCGTGGTGGGGCATTGGGCCCTCGGATGGTACATTTACCCGCGTGTGGAAAAATTTAACCCCCGTATGGTACATTGACCCGCCCTGATGGTACATTGACCCGCCGTGGTGGTAATGGGCCCAAGTTTGGTTGGGTAAAAATGGGTCGCGGGGATGGGACATTGACCCCGTGGGTGGTTCATTTAACCCCCGTGGTGGTACATTGACCCACGTGGGGAAAAATTGACCCCGTGGTGGTACATTGAAACCCCCCGTGGTGGTCATTTAACCCCCGTGGTGGTGCATTGGCCCAAAGTGGTGGTAAAATTGAACCCCCTGGGGGTACATTGACCCACTGGGGTACATTGACCCTCGTGGGGGTAAAATTAAAACCCCCGTGATGGTACATTGACCCCGTGGGGGGTACATTGACCCCCCGGGGGTGGACATTGACCCACGTGTGGTACAAGGGCTTTACGGTGGGTTGGGGGGGGGTTTACCCCCCGGGGGTGGTTTCTTGAACCGCGTGATGGGAATTTACCCGCGTGATGGTACAAATTTACCCACGTTTTTGGGGGTTTTCATTGACCCAAGGGGGAAAGGTACATTTGGGCCCACCCTGTGGTCATTTTAACCCCCCGTTTGGGGGGTAAAATTGACCCACGGGGTGGTACAAATTTACCCCGTGTGGGTACATTGCCCGCCCTGGGGGGGGTTCATTGACCCACGTGATGGTACATTGACCCCCCGTGTGGTTTCATGACCCGCGGTGGTAACTTTTACCCACGTATGGTACTTTGGGCCCGGTGGTGGACATTGACCCGCGTGGTGGTACATTGGGCCCGCGTGATGGTACATCGACCCGCGTGGTGGTAAATTGACCCGCCCTGGTGGTTCATTGACCCCGGGGGTGGTTTCATTTACCCCCGTGGTGGACCCTGACCTTCGTGATGGGACTCGACCCGCGTGGGGGGTTTCATTGGGCCCGCCTGGTGGTAAAAACGACATTCGTGGTTTGGGAAAATTGACCCACGTGTGGTCATTGAAACCCCCCGGGGGGGTACATTGAACAAAGTCGTCATGAATTTTTGGGGGCTTTCCCGGGGGGGGAATTTGTTTTAAAAATTTTGCCGGTTCGATCCCCCCGCTATTTGCAGTTTTTGTTTTTTTAAATTTTTTTATTTAAATTTTTTTCTTTCCGCGGATTTAAAAAAAAAATGCCCCCCTCAGATCAGGGTTGGAAAAACCCTTTTTTGTCTGTGTATTTCCCCCCAAAAGAAGGTTTCTAATCTGAACCAAATTTTTTTTAACATAAATAATTCGAATAATTGCGATAATTGTAGACTGGGGGTGTTAGAGGATTTTTTAAAAAATTTTTTAAAAACCAAACAAGGTTTTGAATTTTCTAATTTTTTAAAACCCAAATGTGTTTTTTTTTGTCACTCCAGTGAAAGTGTGATTGCCTAAATTTTTCTTATTAGTCTTTCAAACCCTTTAAAGGATCCCAATAATTACAAATTAAAAAATTTCCTTGGTTTTGAAATTTTTATTTTCCGTTTTGTTTTTTTGAAAAAAATCTTGCAACGTTTTTTCTCTTTTGGAGCCCCCCAAAGAAAATGTTTAAACAAGAAAAATTTTTTAAAACATTGTTTTATTTAAAATTTAAAAACCCGCTTTTGTAATTTTTTAAAACCCAAAAACTTTTTTAAAGTAAAAGGGAAAAGATAATGTGTTTTTTAGCATTTAAATTCATACAAAAATTTTTAAAAAAAGAAATGTTTTTGATATTACCAGTACAGCACACTATGCTCTTCGGTTTCTCCTTTGCAAAGCGTCCCAAAACTCTTTGCTTTTCCCCAACTTAGGGAAATCATTTTTTTAGATATTTCTTACCCAGCAAATTTTGTTTCCCAATATATCCCCTACTTTTGGGGAACTTGCTCTACCCCTGCGGAAACTTCTAAAAAAGCTACCATTGAACATAGCCCAAAATTTTGTGTAAAAGGGGAAAATTTTCCTAGCAAAGCAGACTAACTAGCGTGGGTTAAAATTAATCAACATCAATTACTTTTCCCCGGACAAAGAGAAACCCTTTTCCCAATTTTCAATATGAGACATAAAGTTCAACGAAGCTTTACTCTAAAGGCTTTTTCCCCAACGACTCATTCCCTTTCTTTTAAATTTTTTAAAACCCGGGGTGAGCTCTAGCTTGCCTTATCATACGAATTTTGTAAACATTTTAGCACACATTCAATGGTACCCATATAAAAATGCACAGGGGTACACGTGCACACGCAAACACATGCACACGTAAACAAGAGATTCAAAGAAGTGTTCACAGAGGAGACAGAAGGGGCTCCAGAAAGACAGAGAGGTGGGATACACCACCATGTGCTGGACACAGTACACACAACCGAGGAAGAAGTGAAGAGGGAGTGAGCTAGATACCTCAAAGGCAATGGGGCCAGATAACATCTCTCCATGGGTCCTGAGAGAGGGAGCAGAGGCGCTATGTGTACCCCTAACAACAATATTCAATACATCTATCGAAACAGGGAGATTGCCTGAGGCATGGAAGACAGCAAATGTGGTCCCAATCTTTAAAAAAGGAGTCAGACATGAATCACTAAACTACAGACCAGTGTCACTAACATGTATAGCATACAAAATCATGGAAAAGATTATCAGGAGAAGAGTGGTGGAGCACCTAGAAAGGAATGATCTCATCACCAGCAGCCAACATGGTTTCAGAGACGGGAAATCCTGTGTCACAAACCAACTGGAGTTCTATGACATGGTGACAGCAGTAAGACAAGAGAGAGAGGGGTGGGTGGATTGCATTTTCTTGGACTGCAAGAAGGCGTTTGACACAGTACCACACAAGAGATTAGTGCAAAAACTGGAGGACCAAGCAGGGATAACAGGGAAGGCACTGCAATGGATCAGGAATACTTGTCAGGAAGACAGCAGCGAGTAATGGTACGTGGCGAGTGTCAGAGTGGGCACCTGTGACCAGCGGGTTCCCACAGGGTCAGTCCTAGGACCAGTGCTGTTTTCTGGTATTTGTGAATCACATGACGGAAGGAATAAACTCCGAGGTGTCCCTGTTTGCAGATGACGTGAAGTTGATGAGAAGAGTTCATTCGATCGAAGACCAGGCAGAACTACAAGGGATTGGACAGGCTGCAGACCTGGTCCAGCAATTGGCTCCTGGAGTTCAATCCCACCAAGTGCAAAGTCATGAGGATTGGGGGAAGGGCAAAGAAGACCGCAGACGGAGTACAGTCTAGGGGCCAGAGACTACAAACATCACTCAAGGAAAAAGATCTTGGGGTGAGTATAACACCAGGCACATCTCCTGAAGCGGCACTTTAAACCCAAATAACTGCTTCAGCATATGGGCGCCTGGCAAACCTCAGAACAGCATTTCCGACATCTTAATAAGGAATCGTTCAGGACCCTGTACACCGTGTAGGGTTAGGCCCATATTGGAGTATGCGGCACCAGTTTGGAACTCACATCTAGCCAAGCACGTAAAGAAACTAGAGAAAGTGCAAAGGTTTGCAACAAGACTACTCCCAGAGTTAAGAGGTATGTCCTATGAGGAGAGGTTAAGGGAAATCAACCTGACGACAAATGGAGGACAGGAGAGATAGGGGGGACATGATAGCGACTTACAAAATACTGAGAGGAATTGACAAGGGGGACAAAGACAGGATGTTCCAGAGACTGGACACAGCAACACGGGGACACAGTTGGAAACTGAAGACACAGATGAATCAGAGGGATGTTAGGAAGTATTTCTTCAGCCACAGAGTAGTCAGGAAGTGGAATAGTTTGGGAAGCGATGTAGTGGAGGCAGGATCCATACATAGCTTTAAGCAGAGGTACGATAAAGCTCATGGTTCAGGGAGAGTGACCTAGTAGCGACCAGTGAAGAGACGGGGCCAGGAGCTTGGACTCGATCCCTGCAACCTCAACTAGGTGAGTACAACTAGGTGAGTACAACTAGGTGAGTACACATGCATATTTAAACACATGCACACGTAAACACATGCACACGTAAATACATGCACACGTAAATACATGCACACATAAACATATGCACACGTAAACACACACACACCTCTTCCTGTTGCGTATTCGATTTAGGGATAACTTTCGCGGATCGCGTGAGCGTTCATCTTCCCAGCATTGTATTTCCCATCTCCAGGACTGAGTCCTGGAGATGGGAAGTACAGTGTCTGCACTCTGAAGAAGGGGTGTTAATGTTGCAATTGTATAATTGTAGTGTGAGCGCGCCTCTGGCAAGACAGTGATGGAGTGAATGATGAAAGTTTTTCATTTTCGGGCCACCCTGCCTTGGTGGGAATCGGCCGATGTGTTAATAAAAACATACATAAATAAATAAATAAATGTGTGTGTGTGTGCGTGTGTGTGTCGTGCCGAATAGGTAAAACTGGTCAATTAGCAATAACTCATTTAAAGTTAAGTCCTAAAATTTTATCTTATACGTTTTATATATATATATATATATATATATATATATATAATATATATATATATATATATATATTATATATATATATAGAAAACTTACCAAACCTCATTATAACAAGCGCAATTTAATTTAGCCTAATCTAAATAAATATATTTTAGATAAGCTTACAATAATGAACAAACACAATGAATATATTTTTTGGTTAGGTTCAGAATTATTTTTGCAAAATTATTACATACACAATATTTCGCTTGTCTTATATGGCAAGAAAAGTTTTGCTATTTCAGCCAAGTTTTACCTATTCGGCATCTATATATATATATTATATATATATAATATATATATATATATATTATATATATATATATATATATATATAATATATATATATATATATATATGTCGTGCCGAATATGTAAAACTGGTCAATTAGCAAGAACTCATTTAAAATTAAGTCCTTTCTAAAAATTTCTCTTATACGTTTAAAGGTATATTTTTTTCATTAATATTAATGTAAAAAAAATTACTTTTGCACCAAAAAATCTTAGAAAACTTACCTAACCTTATTATAACAAGCACAATTTATTTTAGCCTAATTCTACTAAATATATTTTAAATACTTTCATAGTAATTTAATACTAAAAAAAACACAATGAAATACATTTTTTTGTTAGGTTCAGAATGATTTTGGCGAAATTATTGCATACACAAATTTTCGCTTGTCCTGTAGGGCAAGATGAGTGTTGCTATTTAAGCCAAGATTGTAAGTTCTGCCTATTCGGCCTATTCTATTCTATTCTATTTGATTCGCCGGTAATCCCGGCCCGGGTCTCTTCCATTTTGGTGACCCGGCATTGGCTCCCCGGGTAGGGAAGTGACATTTATCGTTACTTGCACCTGTGTGGCAGGTCTTCAGCAGGAAGGGGATGGGGGTACCTCACCGGCCCTATGGCGAGATGACGTTCCAAACGTTAGTGTGCACTAACAGTGGCTGGTGTGCAGTGCAATGGAGGCCCAAAGCAGGCCCTCGCAGCAACTTCAGCGGGGGGGGGGGGGTGTGATGACATGCAAGGACTGGAAGTAAGGTTTCCAAGTCCCTGACAGCTAAGTACACAAGATGTGCTGCCTCATTCTCTCGGGTCTGCCCTACTGGGGTCATTGGGAAGTGTCTACGGCGAAGGGGCATCGTAGCCGGGCAGTCTAACAGGTAGTGCACCAAGGGCTGCGGAACCATTCGGTCACAATGGGCACAGAGCTCCTCTCGTGCCCGTTCAACAATCCGCGCAGTGGTGGGATACCCTAAGCGTAGGCGGTGGATATGCACCCTCAGTTCCCTGGACTGTGTCCGAAGACTTGGAGGGGGCACCCTGTGGGTCGCCCTGACATACCAACAGAGGCTCCGTGATTCCCCAGGGTCAGGGAATGGGCGCCTCGCCGCACCAGCAGCCAACAGCGCAATCTGGCTGAGGCTGATGGAGATCGCAGCATGTGGCTGTGCCTCGAGGGTTGCAGTCCTAGCAGCCTCATCTGCAGCATCATTGCCAGGGATACCCACATGGCTCGGGATCCAGTTGATGGTAGCCCTGCGACCCTGGGCCATGAGAGTCTGCAGGTCACCCCGGATGGATGTGATTAAGTGTATGTTGTCCTTTGGCTCTCTGTGCATAAGCGCTTGGATTGCTGCCTTGGAATCAACGTGGATGATGGGGGGATGCTGATGGTCTGCAAGAGCATGCCGCAGAGCTTGTTGGATGGCAAAGAGTTCGGCCTGGAGGATGGTGCAATGGTCTGGGAGGCGCCAACCTGCTGTCAGATTGCTGTGGAACATCCCAGCAGCTGTGCGGCCTGCCACTGGGTCTCTGGAGCCATCAGTGTAATATGGCACACACCCTGGGCCTTCCGCAACCACAATGCTAGCCGAGGCAAGGTGGTGCAGAATGTCCCGGGTGCAATGCCTCTTGCTGTCTGGTAGGGTTGTCCAGCTCACTGCAAAACAGCTCTGGTGCCCAAGGGGGTGGCACCGTGTAGTTCGCTGCCAGTCTGTCGCAGCCTCCCGCCTGGAGCAATGTCATGGGCAAGAGCTTCTGTGTGGCATCTGCTACCGACCACATCCATCGGCGGCCGGGATGCAGTGGAATGACCTGTCCCTGGCAGACCCGGAAATCTCTCATCAGTTTGTCAGCCCCTGGGAGTCGGAGATACTTTGCAATCCTCCTGGCAGCTACCAGTTGGATCCTGTCTTCAAGAGGCTGTAGCTGCACCTCAAGGTTCAGAGCCACTGCATTGGCCCACCTAGGAGCCCCCAGCATGGCCCGTACAGCTGTGTTCTGGATGACACAGAGGGATTTGATGTTTGTGGGTCTGGCGTGAACCAGAGCAAGTGCCCCATAGTCAACGAGGGAACGTATTGCCTGGATGTAGAACAACCTCATGACCTCGAGGCTGGCCCCAACCCTAGGGTTGGCCATGGCACTCAATGCCCTGACCCTCTGCAGAGCCCTCTCTTTAATGTGGCGCACATGTATTCTGGAAGGTGAGGTGCCTGTCAATGTAGATGCCATGGTACCTATAACTGTGAACCCACTCCAGGTCGATGCCCAGGACCCGCAGCCTCTGACTGGGCACCTTGGTGCGAAGGATCATGGCTTTGGATTTTGCTGCAGATATCTTGAGTCCCAAGTGACGGCAGGTGGAAGCCAGCAGATCGAGGTCCTTCTGGGCACGCTGCAAAAGCCGGCGCTTCCTAGGTACGACAAGTGCCAGGTCATCGGCATAGCTGAGGAGGATGGTCCCTCTGGAGAAAGGCAGGCACACCAGCTGATGCATCAGTACATTGAACAGGGTGGGACTAAGCACCCCGCCCTGTGGAGTGCCGTTGTCCAGGGTCTTGAGAGAAGAGGCATGCCCCTGGAAGCGTACCCGGGCCCGCCTGTCCTGGAGATAGGAACGAAGCCATGAAAGCAGCCTGCCTTTAATCCCCCTGCGGGCCAAGAGTGAGAGGATGGCAGGTGCACTGGCTAGCTCAAAAGCTTTCTCGAGGTCAAGAAAGACAACAATGTGGGCTTGGGAGTCCGACCCAATGCCGGTCAGTAGAGTGGTAAGGCTTTCGAAAGTGCCCACTCCTCTGGTGAAGCCATAGAGGTGTTTATGAGGAGGGCCAAGCTTCCACCTCAGGCGCTCCAACACCATCCTTTCAGACACCTTCGAGATGCAACTGGTGAGGGAGATGGGTCTCCCACTGCCAGGATCCCCAGGCTTAGGAATCGGTATGATGTCAGCCTCCTTCCATACGACAGGGAGTTTGCCAGCTCGCCAAGTCTGGTTGATGACTCCTAGGACAGCTGAATGTCCAGAATGGCCAGACCGAGTGATCATGCCATAGGTGATACCATCATGCCCCGGAGCAGTGTCTCGATGAGATGTGAAGGCTGCCTGGAGCTCCTGGTCGGTGAAGTCTTCATCCGTGACATCCCCAGCCTGGCATGCTGCTTGGATCACCATCACCCTCTAGGAAGGAGGGTGGCTTGGAGGTCCTGGAGATCCTGAGGCAGTTGAGCCATGGCCGCTCTGGAGGTGAATAGGTCCACCAGACGCTCTGCCTCCATTGCGGGGTCTGGGTGCAACCGAGCCACACTGCGACACTGCCCAGTGGCCAATCGTAACTTGGTCCAAATCTCAGATAAGGTGGAGGAGTAGCTGAAGGAGGCACACCACTCGAACCATTTAGCCTGCCGGACCCTGTGTGAGACATGGCGTGCATGCCACACCACTTCCCTGAGCAGACGCATGGACTCAACCGTGGGATTACGCCTGTGCATCTTGCGTACAACATTGATGCGGTGGTTCTGTTCCCTGATGTCCTCATTGTAAAACCACCAGTCACGTTTATATGACCCTCCGCCTGTAATCTTAGGTATTGCTGCCTCAGCTGC
>NC_069452.1:34322680-34330180 GCF_026875155.1 Cherax quadricarinatus | reverse complement strand
CAGGAACCAGATATTGAGCAATATATATATATATATAGATATATATATATAATATATATTATATATATATATATATATATATATATATATATATATATATATATATATATCGTGCCGAATATGTAAAACTGGTCAATTAGCAAGAACTCATTTAAAATTAAGTCCTTTCTAAAATTTTCTCTTATGCGTTTTAAAGATATATTTTTTTCATTAATGTTAATGTAAAAATTTTTAATTTTGCACCAAAAGAATCTTAGAAAACTTACCTAACCTATTATAAGAAGAGCAATTTATTTTAGCCTAACCCAATTAAATATATTTTAGATTTGTTTACAGTAATTTAATACTAAACAAACACAGTGAAATATATTTTTTCGTTTACGCTCAGAATAATTTTGGCGACATTATTGCATACACAAATTTTCACTTGTCCTATATTGGAAGATAAGCGTTGCTATTTAAGCCAAGATCGCAAATTCTGCCTATTCGGCCGACGACGTATATATATATATATATATATATATATATATATATATATATATATATATATATATATATATATATATATATATATATATTTATATATATTAGTATATATATTATAATATATTATATTATATATATATATATATTATATATATATATAATCGGTGATACACACGTAACAACATGTACCTTATGTGCCACCTTTATATCAACAATGTATCTCTCAATCTTCTGTGTGTATATATATATTATATATATATTATATATATATATATATATATTTATATATATATATATATATATATATATATATATATATATATTTGTCAGGTTACATGTGCTTCATATTTCTAAAAGAAGTTCATTACAGCTCTTGTCTCCTTCGAGGGTGTTAACCGTACGTCCTGCACTTCCTGTATGTGTTGTCCTAAACCTCCTGGGGCTCTTGGAGGTATTCAGGTACAATAGGATGGATTATGAGTCAGGAAGATCCTCCTCCCAGACTGTGCAACCACTGAAACACATTCGTATTTTTACATGTATGGTTTTACGAAATGCAAAAAAAACAAATGCGTAATCAACATTTGTCAAAGGCACAAATGAACAATCATTAGGACATTTGTAATTGCTGTTACATTGGTCTCAACGTGATGTTAGTTTCTGTCTTGTACACACCTAGTTGACTAAAATATGCAAGTATATTAGATTATATACACATAGATTTCGAATAGCGGGAGTTTGGTGCATCATATCATCTCTTCTGAGCGCTATTAATACTCAGAAAAATGAAGCTGTACCTGCGTACATATGCATAGCTGTTAATTACCTGTCTGTATTTACCTAAAGCGTTTACTCTGCCTGCAATAAAAGTGAGTAACATTTTACACACATTATTCCTCGCCGCATCAACAATACGATCCAACCTCCACATCATTCTCAGCAGCGCCAATCATCCAGAGTATGTATTTATACAAAACAGGCCAAGATTTGCTTAATAATTTTACACCGTTAAATTTATATTGAAGGGCTGTGATTGTGTGGCCCACTAGATACGGGTCACAAACAAGGACACACTCAGGCAAATGGGGAATATACAACAAATGTCTATTTGTTTTCTGCAAATGCTTTTTTTCCTACATTTTTATGCAGTATTAGTAAATTGCCTGATACATTTTTACCATCGTGTATGATAGTGGGATTACACAAGGATCAATACTGGTACTTTACCTGGCACATGTTTGTCACAAGTGTGATGAGTAGGGTAACACAAGGACCAATATTGGCACACTGCCTGGTATACAATGTTAACAATATGCTAGAAGTTGTCTCGAAGACTATGTATATACATAAATTAAAGAGAAGAGAGTAGACAGCATAGATTGGCTACAAAATGACATTGACATATAACTTGGAATACCCAGCAACTGGCTACATGGAATTCAACCATGTCAAGGACAAGATTATGAAGAATGGGAAGAAAAAAAAACCAGAACAGCGTATAAGTTTGTGGCATTGAGGCTGAAAAACTCGAATAGGAAAAAGAACTTAACAATGAGAATATTAACAAGTATAGTGCGAGAGGCGTAACTCAGACACTCTTGAAACATAATCATGACTGGAAAACTTGAAAACACGTTACATGTTAAACAGGAAATTATTCTTGACGCTATCTACGATACTTCCATCATTCATTGTACATCTCTAGCATGGAGCACCACTATTACAAACATGCTTAGACACTAGAGAAAGTGCAGAGATTCCCATCGAGTCCAATCCTGAAACTAGTGGAAAAAGCCTGTAGATAATATGTGCTTATAGATGTACACACACTGAGAAATATCAGTGCGCAGTTTATATACATGACGCACATTTCTCAGTGTAGATACACAAAAGACTCACATATATCATTGGATATACAGTGACGTCGAGGTATTCTGATGAGTGATGGGAGAGCCTAGATTAATATTGATAACCTAGACGAAGCAAGAACATGGGAGGAGTAGCATGACAAACGAGCGCTGCTAATATGACAAATGTGAAAAAGGGATCCGGTATACTGACGGTCACAAAACCTCAGGTTTGTTCAGTAAAGTGAGACCTTTTTTCGTTGTATGAGAAAATGATTGATGGTATTGTCTGCTCTCTGAGGTGCATCTTTCGTTGTCCCCTCTGCGCCAGAGATGCACACTCAAGAGGAAATTTATGGTATGGGGAAGCGAGGGAGAAACAAAAGAAACATTTTTCAAATGTAAAATTCACTGTATGGTCGTGACGACCGTGTCAGTGTTCTTGCATCGGTACCACAAAGAGACCCTGACCTCAAGACCACAATAACCCTGGTGGTTAAGACAACACCAGGGCCTACTCGTCAAGACCACTTCAGAAAGTGATTAAGAAGCAGATGGTACTAAGTAAATATAATATAAGGTGTACATTGAATAGAGAAAACCCCTGAAGTCACCGGAATCATAGACCATGAAGTCTAATGACTAATATCCTGAGATATAAATTAACGTTTTTAAAACACTCAAATACCAACATACCTTATTCTAGGCGACCAAAACTGCTTTCCCAGACATAGGACCGAGCATGAACCCCTCCCTTTCTCTGAATTCCCCCCAGGTTTATTAGGCGGAGAATGGAACAATGCGCTGCTCATCCACTGACTGACCCTTCACTGTATTAACCTTCATATAAATGTAAAATCTGCAAATAAACATTCCGGCAACTTCGGTGTTTTAAAATTAATATCATGAGGGGCTGTTGGTCAGAAGAAATGATTCTATCCTCTCTTTCTTCAGACATTTCTCTCATGCACTCATTCTGGCAGGCTTCAGCGCTCTCCCGTGTATTAATATAAACATTTTAATTCTTGAAATTAAGGATTAAGTTGAAAAGGTGAAAACAATTAGCTGTAATTAGATGCATCACAACAATCTCAAAGTTTGTACTTGAAGAAATTTACTTTGTTTAAGGTGAGAAGATTCTTGCTTCAGTGTTCTTGAAAATTTAGCAATCTGGATGACTGTAAGTCTGGCTTGATAAATAATATGAAAATGTGTTCTAAACTGTTATGTAAAGTTTTGGTCTAATAAAATTTTATATTACACCACACAACGCGACACACGTACGCGCGCGCGCACACACACACACACGCGACACGTACGCGCAACACACACACCACACACAAAACACACACACACACACACACACACACACACACACACAACACACACACACACACACACACACAACATGAAGATTGGGGAAGGGCAAAGAAGGCCGCAGACGGGTACAGTCTAGGGGGCCAGAGACTACAAACTCACTCAAGGAAAAAATTTTGGGGGAGTATAAAACCCCGGGGACTCTCCTGAGCGCCATCAAACAAAAAACTGCTGCGCTATGGGCGCCTAGCAAACCCCAGAAAAACATTTCCCACATCTTAATAAGGAATCATTGGACCCCGTAACCGTGTACGTTAGGCCCATATTGGGGTATGCGGCACCTTTGGAACCCCCACCTAGCCCAAAACACGGAAAAAATAGAGAAAGTCAAAGGTTTGGGAACAAGACTAGTCCCCAGTAAGAGGTATTCCTCGAGGGGAGGTTAAGGAAAAACAACCTGACGAATGGAGGGGCAGGGAGAAGGGGGGGTGATAACGACATACAAAATTGAGGGAATTACAAGGTGGAAAAAAACAGGGGTTCCCAAAATTGGACACATACAAGGGGACACATTTGGAAAGCTGAAAAACACGATGAACACAGGGATGTTAGGAAGTATTTTTCAGCCACAGAGTAGTAGTAAGTGGAATGTTTGGGGAAAGCGATGTAGTGGAGGCAGGACCTTCATAGCTAAGCAGAGGTATGTTTAAAGCTCCGGCTCGGGAGTGCCCAGTAGCGATCATAAAGGGCGGGGCCAGGGGCTGGGAAACCCCCCCCCCCCCAAACCTCAACTATGTGAGTACACACACCACACAAAAGCCCCAAAACCCAACCCCCCCCCACACACCACCCCACCCCCACACACACACACACCCACACAACACCACAACATCACAAACACACACACCCCCCCAACACACACACACACACACACACACCACACAACCCACACAAACACACCACAACACACACACCACAAGCACATACCAAGCACCAACACACACACACACCACACACACAACACACACAACACACACACCACACACACACACCACAAGCACACACACACAAAAAACCCACCCAAAAACACACACACAAGCAAAAAAGGGACGGGAGGAGGAAGCTGAAAGGAAGTTTGGGGGCACAGAGTCATAAAAGGGTATAAAGGGGAAAAAAAAACTAGAAGAATTAGTGGAAGGGAAGAGGGTAGATGGGGAAAGCAGGAAGTGGGGGGTCATGAAAAGCGCAAATAGGTACGAGTTTAGAAGGGGAAATTTGAAAAATTGAAAACCCCCTAAAAACAAAAAGAACATTTTGGGATTGACGCAGAACCACCTCACCCCACAAATAAGGGGACTGTGGGAAAAAGAAGGGGCACAACGCATGGAGAAGCTCTATCAGAGGAGACTGTAGCAAATAAAGCTAAACTTTTTGTGAGGCCCTAAAAGACAAAACAGAGCCCAAAGCCGAGAAAGGGGAAAATGACAGGCACTGAGCCCCAAATCATTAGCAGTGAAATGATGAAAGAAAACTGAGTGGGGAAAACCAAATTAAAAGAGGGGATAACAGGGATATCGTGGAGAAAAAGTGTGAGGGCAATCTTTGTGTAGGGTCCAGGAAGTCGAAGGGGAAACATATGAAACAAGAAAAAAAAGGGCAAAAAAAAACAATTTAAAGCATCAGAAAGCAATGGGAAAGAAGACGATATGACCCAGCTGGAAATTTTCGGAGAAAGGGGGGTTTGTAAAAAAAAGAACCCGGCCAGTGAGAGTGACCTTCAAGGCAGAGCGACTCGGACCAGGATCCTGCAGGGAGAAAGCACGATTAAGGGGACATGACAGCATACAGGAAGGTGTATCTCGACCGCGACAGAAACAAGAAGAAAGGCAGAAACTGGGGAGAGATGATACAAAGCGAAAAGGGGGAAAGAGAGGGGATGGAAAGACAGACAGGAGATCCAGACCCAGGAAGAAAATCAAATAAAAGCCTCCCTCACAACTTCCTATAGAAGCCCCCCCAACCAGGTCAACCCCAGTGCAACCAAACACTCTAAATCAAAACACCCCCTGCCACATCCAATGCCCCCACCCACTACATTACAAACCCACCCCCACAGCAACAACCCATAGTTCCTTACCAGGTCTCCCCCTTCCCCAACCCAAATACCTCCCAGACACAGTCTTAGAGAGAAGTTGAAGGTGTGGTATACAAATGCAGATGGAATAAACAAACAAGTATGAGGAGTGGCATGAAAGAATCAAAAGGAACCCCCAGACAAAATAGCCTCACAGAAAAAAAACTCCCCAGAAAAATAACAGATCAATCTTTCCATGGATTCAAATCCTCAGAAAACAGAGGGAGGGAGGGGGAGGAGAGTTGCATCCCTCTTAAAAAAACCGGGGGTTTTTTGAGAAAGGGAAGGGAAATGGATGGCACTGGCAAAAGGGACTACTAGTAGGAAAAAATCCGTTGGGGGACATAAGGGAAAATTTGCAGAATGTAAAACCACCACCACACACAAACCACTACCACACCACACACACACACACAACCCACACACACCCAACCCACAAAACAAAAGACGATACACACAAGCACATAACACACACACACACAACCCACACAACACACACAACACACACACACACCAACACAAAAACACACACACACACACACAACACATGTAGTGAAGGCAGGTCCTACATTGTTTTAAAGAAAGGGGTAGAAAGCACACGGTTCGGGGGAGAGTGCCTTGTAACGCCCATGAAGAGGCGGGCCGGAGTTTGGACCCCCCCCCCGAAACCCTCAATAGGAAAGTACAATAGGGATTACACACAACACACAAAACAAACACCACCAGAAGCACTAAACACAGATAGTGTCACTAAGTTAGTATCAAAGCTTGGAGAAATTTTCAGGAGAAGAGTGGGGGAGCACCTAGAAAAAAACGATCTTTCAACAACAGCCAACATGTTTCAGGGACGGGGGAAACCCCTGAACAAAAACCCATGGGGTTCTATGACATGGTGACAGCAGTAAAACAAAAGAGAGAGGGGTGGGTGGATTTCATTTTCTTTGGGCTGCAAGAAGGCTTTGACCAGTTCCACACAAAAAGATTGTGCAAAAAATGGAAGACCAAACGGGATAAAGGGAAGGCACTACAAAGAATCAGGGAAAACTTGTCAGGAAGACAGCACGAGTCATGGTAGGGCGGGGTCAGAGGGGCGCCCGTGACCGCGGGGGTTCCCCCAGGGGCAGCCCTAGGCCGTGCTGTTTTTTGGTATTTGTGAAAGACAGAAGGAAAGGATGTCAGAAGGTCCCCTTTTGCAGATAGTGAATTTATGGAAGAATTCAATCGATCGAAGACCAGGCAGAACTAAAAGGGATTGGACAGGTGCAGACCGGCCAGCAATGGCTCCTGGGTTCAACCCCAAAAATGCAAAGTCTGAAGATTGGGGGAAAGGGGGAAAGAAAACCCCAGGGATATTTCTAGGGGGCCGAGACTACAAACTTCACTCAGAAAAAAATCTTTGGGGCGAGTATAAAACCCGGCCATTACCTAAAATGCCATAACCAAATAACGCTGCAACATAAGGAACGTTTAGGGCCCCGTACACCCGGGACGTTAGGCCCCTATTTGGGGTATGCGGCCCAGTTTGGAACCCCCACAGCAAACAGTAAAGATATATGAAAATGCAAAAATTTTCAAAAAACGTCCCCGAGCTAAGGGGTAGTCCTTCCCCAGGAGAGGTTAAGGGAAGCGATTGCGACACTGGAAGACACGAGAGATTGGGGGGACATGATAAGAAACAAAAACTGAGGGAATTGACAAGGCGAACAAAGACAGGAG
>NC_069452.1:34301002-34322180 GCF_026875155.1 Cherax quadricarinatus | reverse complement strand
GACCCGCATAGTACACATAAACCTGTGTTCTACAAACCGGTCATCATTACATAGGATGGTATAGGCCTTGTTAAAGACATTTTAAGGGTGTAAGAACCTTCCGGCATTCCTTCATACGGACCATCCCTCCACACCCCTATGGTTGCAGAATGCACTGTCCCATAACTGCGAAAACACTCCTGTAGGCCATACACCGTGGCCTCGAAAGGTACATTCCGTACCTTCACCCATGTGAAGTACTTAGAAACATCATGTAACACAACATCCATCGCTGAATTCACACTCATGCATTGTTCCTGGTGCTGCTCGACAATTCTTGTGCAGAAGCCGGCTCTTAGAAATTTCACAAAGATTCTTGTCAAACCATTAAGAGCGACGCCATATAATTCCTCGTTGGGGATACCATATGTATCCCTGATGATGTTAGGGAGAAGTACGTTCATCGTATCTCCACTTAACGTACCACGAACCAGCTCTATGCAGATAGTATTTACTCTCCGTACTGTATGTTCAGCCATTTTGATATCCCAAAATGAGCAGCGCACGTCCTCACTACTCAATGGTTGTTGATGTAGTGTGGTAGCTCGCCTGAAAACAGCAGAGGGGTGCAGAGCACAGCCGCACTCCACCGTGGTCAGGCAGCGAATCATGTTAGGGAAGTATGTGGAATTTTTGCGTGTAGCCGCTACATGGCTGGGGTTTTATACTTTATACCTTTGTATTCTCTGATGGTTTTCATAATATAAAGTTTTATTTAAATTCTATGTGGAATGACTAGGGTTTACATGCTAAGATAATTGCACATAAGTTGCCTTTGGGAGTTGACATTCATTGTTGCAACCTTCTTAGAAAAAAAACTTTTGCGGTTTATTCTTTCACCAGGTTGAGGTGTCATTGTGTTAAGCAGACTTGTATCCCATTTAATTGTTATTAATATTTTTGTGTCCAAGATGTTACTGCATCACTCATGATAGTGTAATTCCTATGTATCCTTTAATGTTAAGTTAAGATGCAATCAGGTTGGTGATGGTTATATTTTGCGGGAGGGGGGGGGTGAAATTGTGACAAAAGTTTCAGCCTTCACAGGTATATAACTCTGGTATAACTGGGTGTATATGTTGTGTGGTGTTAGGGCGTCAGAACACTTTTGTCTGTTGTAATCATTTTTGTAAGGGTAAATTGGGAATTTGTGATTTAACTCATTTTGTGTACCTTTTAATATAATTTCCACCTTGTATTGTAATGTTTTAAATAAAATATGAAAAAAAAACCTATGGAATTTGTGCATGGGGCTCAACAACAATAAACCACCTCAGACCACTAATCACCCAACAAAAGGCTGCAGTCAGAATGATAACAAATTCCCACTACAGACAGCACACTCCCCCAAATATTCAAAACTCTAAACCTACTCACAATACAAAACATCCATACTTATTACTGCACCTACTACATACATAGAACACTCAACTGTGACATAAACCCTCCCCTCAAACATCTCCTCACCAACCTCAACAGAACACATGACCATAACACAAGGCACAGATCACTCTTTGATGTTCCTCGTGTCCATCTCACGCTATGCAAAAACTCAATGCACATAAAAGGCCCTGAAATCTGGAATTCATTAGCTGTGAATATAAAAGAAACACTGTCTTCTTCTCAAAAACCACTTACTCACCCACAACTAAATAAATACTGAATAATTGTATCTCATAAATTGTATCTCATATATGCATCTCATTATTGTTTCTTATAAATGTCAACCTGTGACCCAATCAAACTTTGTTACTATTTAACTTCATTACCTAACAGAATACTCCATTCTACTGATTACACAGCAACACAGTAAATGACCATATGACCTGTCTTTGTAATACTCATTTGTACTAAATTGTTATCTGTTTACAATAATTTTTGTGGTATAAACCTTGGTACTAAATACCGACAAGTTGGTTTAGGAAGACACGTAAGCAAACACTATAACATATTTATTAGAAAACGTTTCGGTCCTGGGACCTTGATCACTTCTAACATACCTCTGTATGTTAGAAGTGATCATCGATACCATGCCTAACCCTTCTAGGGTAGGGTAGGTGCCTGAGCCCGAGCCTTTAGCTCATAAGACTGTCATTCCCGTTTGTCCCCTTGGGGCGGGGATGGCAGACCAGAGAGGCCTAGCTTGTGGCTAGGCTTGGGGACAGTTGGTCCCAAAGATGAGGAGGTACTTGTGCCTCCTCCCATGGGAGACTTAGGTCTCAGACACTCCCTAAAGAGGGGGCCAAGGCCGGGCCACCACTTGGAAAAGGCCCGGGCCGGGAAAATACCGGCAAATCTTTAATAATAATAATAATTAGAAGTGATCAAGGTCCCAGGACCGAAAAGTTTTCTAATAAATATGTTATAGTGTTTGCTTACGTGTCTTTCTAAACCAATAATTTTTGTACCACTGAATATATCATTGCTTAGTTAATCTTAAGTTAATTTTAAGCCTGCCCATAATGCTCTGCATACAAGGGGCTTTGGCATGTTGCACTTTAAAAATTGTATTCCTTGTACTTCTCTATATGATGTTCAAATAAAATAAATAAATAAATAAATAAATAAATAATAAACAGATGTATATTCCCGAGAGAACACAACACACTCTCTGTTTTCCAATCTCCGTTGCAGTCGATAATCCTTCTGTCGTGATGTTGAGTGCGTCAACCTTCTCGTTACCTCCAGGAATATCCTGGTACTAGTAGCGCAGATTGTTTTTGTATTCCTGTACTATTATTATGCATCCTATGTACTTTTGTAAGGTTTTTAATAAAAATAAAAAAAATGAATTTCAAGTGAGCAAGGGAATGTGGAATGTACTCATTGGTGGGGGGGGGGCAGTGTAAGTAATAATGAGTAGGTACCATTATACTATTTATGAACCCTTGTGTACTTGTTAAAGTTAAAGTTAAAGATTAGCCGGTATTCTCCCGGCCCGGGCCTTTTCCAAGTGGTGGCCCGGCCTTGGCTCCCTCTTTAGGGAGTGTCTGAGACCTAAGTCTCCCATGGGAGGAGGCACAAGTACCTCCTCATCTTTGGGACCAACTGTCCCCAGGCCTAGCCACAAGCTAGGCCTCTCTGGTCTGCCATCCCCGCCCCAAGGGGGCAAATGGGAATGACAGTCTTATGAGCTAAAAGCTCGGGCTCAGGCACCTACCCTACCCTAGAAGGGTTAGGCATGGTGTCGATCTTGTGTACTTGTGAAACAATGTACGTAGAAGCAGTCTGTAGGTTGTGTTAAGTTTATTTTGATGTCCTTATGTATGTGCTTATTCAGTAAATTGTGTAGTGAATGTTATTGTTCATCACCAGTGTCAGTTTTTTTTTTTTTTTTTTTTTTTTTTATTCGCCGGTATTCTCCCGGCCCGGGTCTTTTCCAAGTAGTGGTGACCCGGCCTTGGCTCCCTATCTGGGGAGTATCTCGAGACCTAAGTCTCCCATGGGAGGAGGTACAAGTACCCCCTCATCTTTGGGACCAAGTGTCCCCAGGCCTAGCCACAGTCCCCGCCCTCACGGGGCTCGTAGGGAGAAGCTAGGCCTCTGGTCTGCCATCTGCCCCGCCCCAAAGGGGCTCGTGGGGATGGCAGTCTTATGAGCTGCAGATGGTAGCAAGCTCAGGCCTTCCAGTGTCAGTGTTACATATTGTTATATGTACCTATATATATTTGAACATGAAGTTTTAAATAAAATATAAAAATAAATATTTTTAATATTAGTTTAGTCTATGTTCAAGACTGACAGAAAATTGACCAAGATGTCAGAGATAATTGATCAATATAAATCATCTGATATTCATAATCATCAAAATATTTTTCTTTCTTTTAAAATATAATATATTGATATTAATTTAAAGCAAAGTTTGAAATGTTTTTAAAAACTATTTAGGATTTTTTTTAAATTTATATAACATATTTGACCCTGTTAATAAGTGCCGAAAATTTTTATTTCCATCCAGCAACAAAAATTTGCGATAAGTATTGCTTACCTATTGAGTTTTTTTTAAAAGGATTTGTTTCCTATAAATCATAACACGTTTATGTTAAGCAGTACTTAGTACATGATGATGGATTATTATATGAATTTTTTTAAGTTTTATTTGAGACGTTATATTACAACATAAAAAAATAAATTTATAGAAAACCAGGCGACGAGGGATCCGGAAGACACAGTGAAGATCAGGAATTTCAATTCATAAGGATTATCGACTGGACGAAGATTGGAAAACGGTGTGTGTTGTGTTCGCTAATCTGTGTTAGTTTACGCACAGATTAGCGTCATTCCTGGTGATTCTTGGACTGTGTTCAGAGCAGTGAGCCACGAGAGGGTGGCTACTGGCCCCGACTGGGGCTCTGAGCCTCACAGCTCTGCACCCGGTGTGGGTGACTGTGAGGTCACAGGCAGCAGCTCTGCTGCTGGCTCTGTCCCCACACCTACAGTCACCATGACAGATCCAGGAAGAACGGCCTAAACGTTCCTTGGAATGCGGGGACGAGTTGGAGGACGACGGGGGGCAGGTGGGAGCCCCCAGCAAGAAGGCCAAGGATGCAGTGGAGACTACTGTACCTACCAATCTGCCACTAGGTCCGTCGGCAGCTCCTACCCAAGAAGACTTGCACCCCCAGATGGCCATGGGGGGTCGTGGAAGGAACCCAGGAGGATGTAGCTCCTCAAGTGGCAAGGATGGAGCCATCCCAGGTCTCTACACCAGTTGCGTTGGCCTCCACAGTGGACGGGAAACTGGCTGTTTCCCACGTGGAAGGAGGAGTTCCCGCTCAGCTCGGGCACAAGCAACCAGGGCCTTCAACAAATTCAAGGTTCCCAACTACGGGTTTGTAAGGTATCTGGAAGGTCTCCCCCACCTTAAGTTCCGCTGCGAGTTCACTCTCAGGAACGAGGTTCTGGTCATTCCTCGGGACGAAGACTCTTACAAGGAGTTGAAGGGGCTGGTTGTGACCCATCCCAGCATGGTGGAACTGCTTGCTTCGGAGAAGGTGTACAAGGGGGTGCTTTTACACGTCCCTGTGCCCCTCCCACTGGACCCCATTTTGGGAGTGCCCAATATTGCCAAGGCGGAGCGACTCACTGCAACGGTGAACAAGGTGCCCACACGCCAGGTGCTGATCCACCACAAAGGTCCACTTCCCACGCACCTGGACCTTAGGGTCTGGGGAAGATTCAAGACCCGACCATACCTGTCAGGCCCAGTACAATGCTTCAACTGCCAGGGGTTCAATCATATTGCAGCCACCTGCCAGCGAGAGAAGAAGTGTGGTGTGTGCAGCAAGGCACACGACTCGAAGGACTGCATTGTAATCCTCAAACAGTCAACTGGCGAAGCCCCTCGGCCAGAGCCCAAGTGTGCCAACTGCTCAAAGAGGCACCATGCCTGGAACAGGAGCTGTTCCTGTGATGGTGCAGCACTGGCACAGTTCGTCATCGGAACGACCCGACAGCCCCGACACCACCACAGCCTTGGAACTGCCAGCAACAGTCAGCATGGGCTCCAAGCCGGTTCCCCGGGATACCGCAGGAGGGCAATACCAGCGAAGTTCCATCACTGGGCCCCAGCGTGGCATCAGGGGGCAGACACTGGTTTGCAGCAGCGCAGTCAACTGCGGGTCAGATGCAAGGTGGCCAAGAAGACAGAATCAATGGAAAAAAAGAAAAACCACAGGCCAGGCACACTGCCCAGCAGGTTTCAGCTGGGCACCAACATTCCTTGCCATACCGCCAGCAGGCCTCTTCCCAAGGGCAGGCCCCTACTGTGAGCGGCCAGAGTCAGGCAGAGGTTCCCCACCAGGGGACTTCAAAGCCCATGGTCACTCATGCCGGGCCCAGGGTGCACCCAGCTTATGCTGCTGCAGAGTCGACAGCCACCCAGACATACCCAGTGACCCAGCCCCGACTCGACGGGTCGTCCAGCTCAATGCTTGCAGAGGTAATGGTCGAATCCTTTCCGGATCGACTGAAGAAAACCATCAGGGTCATCTCAGCGCTCCTCTGTCACCTGCTGCTGTCAGCAGAGGACAAGGGCGCCTGTAGGCAGCTCCTGTCATGGATGCTGGGCGTGGTCTTACTAGACAGGAAAGACTCAATGGAACTTCAAGCCATCATTCAGGAGTCCTTCCAGTCTGTGATGGAGGAGGCCCCGAAGTCGCCAACAACGGACGACGAGTCCCAGGCAGAGATGGACGCAGTGAGCCACCTCTGCGGCCCTTGAAGATCCGCCAGTGGAACATTTGTGGGCTGCAGCGGAAAATTCACTTAGTGATTGAAGCTGCAGTTCAGGATGAGGTTGATGTCTTCCTGTTTCAGGAGACACTCACCGATTTGTCACGTCCAATGCAGCCATGTATTCCGGGATTCTCTGCCTACCTTCAGCGCCTGGAAGGGACTGGCAGGGGCACAGCGATCTACGTCAGGACCACTATCCCTCATTCAATCTCCACTGACCCCATCGACTGTGGGGAGGGTGTAGAGGTTCAGGCTGTCACCCTACACCTGGCGGATGGACCTCTCGTGGTTTACAATATTTACAGAAGCTCTCGGGACACCCTTGACATTTCAGAGGTGGCAGCACTCGCCCCACGAAGGGTCTTGTTGTGGCTGGGGATGTCAATGCCCACCACCCAATACTTTCTTCTGTCTCTCCTACCAACACAGCTGGGAGGCACCTTGCGGCTGTGCTGGAGGAGGTCACTGAGATCGCCCTCCTCAGTAATGATCACTTTGCAGTGGTCACTATTCTGATGGTCCAGCGGTGTCCACTTCCCACACCTACCCCCAGATGGAATCTAAAAAAGGCCGACTGGCAGTGCTTCCAGGAGGTCATTGAGCGCTGGTGGCCGGAGTCTCCTCTTCCAGAAGACCCAGATGAGGCGGCTCAAAGCTTGCAGGTGGCCTTCACATGTGCAGCTGAGGCAGCAATACCTAAGATTACAGGCAGAAGGTCATATAAACGTGACTGGTGGTTTTACAGTGAGGACATCCGGGAACAGAACCACCGCATCAATGTTGTACGCAAGATGCACAGGCGTAATCCCACGGTTGAGTCCATGCGTCTGCTCAGGGAAGTGGTGTGGCATGCACGCCATGTCTCACACAGGGTCCGGCAGGCTAAATGGTTCGAGTGGTGTGCCTCCTTCAGCTACTCCTCCACCTTATCCGAGATTTGGACCAAGTTATGATTGGCCACTGGGCAGCGTCGCAGTGTGGCTCGGTTGCACCCAGACCCCACAATGGAGGTAGAGCGTCTGGTGGACCTATTCACCTCCAGAGCAGCCATGGCTCAACTGCCTCAGGATCTCCAGGACCTCCAAGCCACCCTCCTTCCTAGAAGGGTGATGGTGATCCAAGCAGCATGCCAGGCTATGGACGTCACGGATGAAGACTTCACCGACCAGGAGCTCCAGGCAGCCTTCACATCTCATCGAGACACTGCACCGGGGCATGATGGTATCACCTATGGCATGATCACTCGGTCTGGCCATTCTGGACATTCAGCTGTCCTGGGGGTCATCAACCAGACTTGGTGAGCTGGCAAACTCCATGTCGTATGGAAGGAGGCTGACATCATACCGATTCCTAAGCCTGGGGATCCTGGCAGTGTGAGACCCATCTCCCTCACCAGTTGCATCTCGAAGGTGTCTGAAAGGATGGTGCTGGAGCGCCTGAGGTGGAAGCTTGGCCCTCCTCATAAACACCTCTATGGCTTCACCAGAGGAGTGGGCACTTTCGAAAGCCTTACCACTCTACTGACCGGCATTGGGTCGGATGCCCAAGCCCACACTGTTGTCTTTCTTGACCTCGAGAAAGCTTTTGAGCTAGCCAGTGCACCTGCCATTCTCTCACTCATGGCCCGCAGGGGATTAAAAGCAGGCTGCTTTCATGGCTTCATTCCTATCTCCAGGACAGGCGGGCCCGGGTACGCTTCCAGGGGCATACCTCTTCTCTCAAGACCCTGGACAACGGCACTCCACAGGGCGGAGTGCTTAGTCCCACCCTGTTCAATGTACTGATGCACCAGCTGGTGTGCCTGCCTTTCTCCAGAGGCACCATCCTCCTCAGCTATGCCAATGACCTGGCACTTGTCGTACCTAGAAAGCGCCGGCTTTTGCAGCGTGCCCAGGAGGACCTCGATCTGCTGGCTTCCACCTGCCGTCACTTGGGACTCAAAATATCTGCAGCAAAATCCAAAGCCATGATCCTTCGAACCAAGGTGCCTAGTCAGAGGCTGCGGGTCCTGGGCATCGACCTGGAGTGGGTTCACAGTTATAGGTACCTTGGCATCTACATTGACAGGCACCTCACCTCCCAGAAACATGTGTGCCACATTAAAGAGAGGGCTCTGCAGAGGGTCAGGGCATTGAGTGCCATGGCCAACCCTAGGTTTGGGGCCAGCCTCGAGGTCATGAGGTTGTTCTACATCCAGGCAATACGTTCCCTCGTTGACTATGGGGCACTTGCTCTGGTTCATGCCAGACCCACAAACATCAAATCCCTCTGTGTCATCCAGAACACAGCTGTACGGGCCATGCTGGGGGCTCCTAGGTGGGCCAATGCAGTGGCTCTGAACCTTGAGGTGCAGCTACAGCCTATTGAAGACAGGATCCAACTGGTAGCTGCCAGGAGGATTGCAAAGTATCTCCGACTCCCAGGGGCTGACAAACTGATGAGAGATTTACGGGTCCGCCAGGGACAGGTCATTCCACTGCATCCCGGCCGCCGATGGATGTGGTCAGTAGCAGTTGCCACACAGAAGCTCTTGTCCATGACATTGCTCCAGGCGGGAGGCTGCGACAGACTGGCAGCGAACTACACGGTGCCACCCCCTTGGGCACCAGAGCTGTTTGCGGTGTGCTGGACAACCCTACCAGACAGCAAGAGGCATTGCACCCGGGACATTCTGCACCACCTTGCCTCGGCTAGCATTGTGGGTGCGGAAGGCCCAGGGTGTGTGCCATATTACACTGATGGCTCCAGAGACCCAGTGGCAGGCTGCACAGCTGCTGGGATGTTCCACAGCAATCTGACAGCAGGTTGGCGCCTCCCAGACCATTGCACCCTCCTCCAGGCCGAACTCCCTTTTCCATCCAACAAGCTCTGCGGCATGCTCTTGCAGACCATCAGCATCCCCCCATCATCCACGTTGATTCCAAGGCAGCGATCCAAGCGCTTATGCACAGAGAGCCAAAGGACAACATACACTTAATCACATCCATCCGGGGGTGACCTGGAGACTCTCATTTGGCCAGGGTCGCAGGGCTACCATCAACTGGATCCCGAGCCATGTGGGTATCCCTGGCAATGATGCTGCAGATGAGGCTGCTAGGACTGCAACCCCCCGAGGCACAGCCACGTGCTGCGATCTCCATCAGCCTCAGCCAGATTGCGCTGTGGGCTGCTGGTGCGGCCAGGCGCCCATTCCCTGACCCTGGGGATTCACGGAGCCTCTGTTGGTATGTCAGGGCGACCCACAGGGTGCCCCCTCCAAGTATTCGGACACAGTCCAGGGAACTGAGGGTGCATATCCACCGCCTACGCTTAGGGTATCCCACCACTGCGCGGATTGTTGAACGGGCACGAGAGGAGCTCTGTGCCCATTGTGACCGAATGGTTAAGCAGCCCTTGATGCACTACCTGTTAGACTGCCCGGCTACGATGCCCCTTCGCCGTAGACACTTCCCAATGACCCCAGTAGGGCAGACCCGAGAGGATGAGGCAGCACATCTTGTGTACTTAGCTGTCAGGGACTTGGAAACCTTACTTCCAGTCCTTGCACGTCATCCGCCCCCCCGCTGAAGTTGCTGCGAGGGCCTGCTTTGGGCCTCCATTGCACTGCACACCAGCCACTGTTAGTGCACACTAGCGTTTGGTACGTCATCTGGCCATAGGGCCGGTGAGGTACCCCCCCCTTCCTGCTGAAGTCCTGCCACACAGGTGCAAGTAACGATAAATGTCACTTCCCTACCCGAGGAGCCAATGCCGGGTCACCAAAATGGAAGAGACCCGGGCCGGGATTACCGGCGAATCAAATAGAGTAGAATAGAATAGAATAGAAAACCACCATCCCTTAACAAACAGGTTTCCAAAATATAATTCATAAGCACAGTACACCACATAAATTGCACAACTTTCTGACAGTCGCTATATACACTTCGAGCCACCTAGGATGTTCATCAAGAGAGAAAGAGGATTCTGCTTCTGACTCTCGCCCAGGCAGGTCATAGCAGCTCTCTTTACTTGCACAGTCTCCCTACGGTCCCCGTTGGGGAGGGGAACCTCTACTCTCTCCACGATGTCTCATCGTGTGAGAATTAAGCCCAAATCTGCTGTCGTCGATGACGCCACGAAGCGTGACCTTGCAGCCTCACTCAACACTTGTTTTCACGCCAAGTTTTCCAAGATTACTTCACTGAAAGGAGCTTTCATCGTTACTTTTCTCGATGATGCTGAAGCTGACAAAGTACTCACACCTACTGCCATGAAGACCTTAGAAGACCGCGGCTTTACCATCTCCACGTCACCATACATGCTTGCAAAACGTTCTGTCTTTATGAAACGTCTTGACAGGCTAATCACGTATGTCCATCGAGGAAATTACGACATCACTTGAAGACCTCAACACCTGGGCCAAGATAGATTCATTGTGAAGATCCCCAACGCTTCCTCGATGTTGAAGGTCACTTTCCTGGACGTTACCATGGCGACCAGAGCACTGTGTGATGGCCTGGCCATCTCTTACTACTACATCAACCCTCGCCAGATTGAACCTGAACTATTCACGTACATAACACCTTGTTGGACATGTTACTCGTACAGTCACTCTACTGCCGACTGCCACGTGAAGAACAAGTGGGTCTGCAGGTCACGATTTTCGTTCCTGCACTTCCACTGCTGCTCCCACTTGCATCAACTGTAAGAGTGACCACCATACTCTTGCAGCCAAATATCCAGTGCGTGAGGATGTCCTCTCTAAGAAACTGATGGAAGAAACTAAGAAGCCATCTGGAACCTCTCCTTCATACGCTGCAATTGCCAAGATTCAATCTACATCATCCAAGATTCTACAAGCCACTCAACAGTCGTTCACCACCTCTCACTACCCAACCTCCACCTGATGATATCTCTACCAAATTCTATTTTTGCTTTGTATATATTTTATTAAAAACATTTCGGTACATGTAATAATAATTAACACAGAAAACAAACCATCAACAGGTATATGTATAATACATAGATAGGTAAGACATACATACACACACATCATATGTATGTATATATATATATATATATATATATATATATATATATATATATATAAAATATATATATATATATATATATATATATATATATATATATATATATATATATATGTATGTATATATACATGTAGGTAGTAGGTTGGTAGACAGCAACCACCCAGGGAAGTACTACCGTCCTGCCAGATGACTGTGAACAAACCTGTAACTGTTTTGCATGATGGTAGGATTGCTGGTGTCTTTTTCTGTCTCATAAACACGCAAGATAACAGGGATATCTTGCTACTCCTACTTACACTTTGGTCACGCTTCACAGACACGCACATGCATATATATATAGATACATACATCTAGGTTTTTCTCCTTTTTCTAAATAGCTCTTGTTCTTCTTTGTTTCTTCTATTGCCAATGGGGAAGTGGAAAAGAAACTTTCCTCCGTAAGCCATGCGTGTCATATGAGGCGACTAAAATGCTGGAGCGATGGCTAGTAACCCCTTCTCCTGTAGACATTTACTAAAAAAGAGAAGAAGAATAACTTTATAAAACTGGGATGCTTGAATGTGCGTGGATGTAGTGCGGATGACAAGAAACAGATGATTGCTGATGTTATGAATGAAAAGAAGTTGGATGTCCTGGCCCTAAGCGAAACAAAACTGAAGGGGGTAGGGGAGTTTCTGTGAGGGGAAATAAATGAGATTAAATCTGAAGTATCTGAGAGAGTTAGAGCTATGGAAGGGTTGCAGTAATGTTCAAGGATCAGTTATGGAAAAAGAAAAGAGAATATGAATGTGTAAATTCAAGGGATTAGGGGATTAAAGTAAAGGGGGGGATGCGAAAAGTGGATCATAATAACAGTATCACCGGGCCCTCTTAAAGGGGGGGTCCTTGGCGGGGGTGAAGAGGCTCTTGGTTGGGGGAATTAGCCCTGTGGGTTTTACTTCCTCAACCAAAACCAAATTACCCCCCAACCCCCCTTTCCCCTTCCCCCTCCTCCCCTCCCCCCCTTTTTCCTTTCCCCCCTCCTCCTCCCCCCCCCCCTCCCTTTTCCCCTCCTTTTTGGCCTTTGGTTTGTTTTTTTTTTTTTTTTTTTTCCCACAGGCACCTGTTTCCTAGTGGGGAAAAAGGGTCCCGGGGGTCCACCCATTCCTTTAGGTTCTTGGCGGTGGCATAGTTTGCTGGGAACTGGGTTTCCCAGGGATGCCCTGATCCCCCCGGTACCCGGAGGGTGGTTTGGGGGTCTCTCGGGCTACGGGGGTATCTCTGGAAGCCACCTTTTTGGATTCCGGGTGGGGGCCGAAGGGGGTATGCTTTGTGGGGGGATTTCCGCCCCCCTCTCTTTTGTCCCCGAGGTAGCCGGCAGATGTGAGGTTTCTATCCCCCGGGTTTTCCGGGTTTACTGGGATATGGGTGGTATTACCCGATTTACCTGGGGGAGAGTTTTTGGGGGGCAACGCCCCCCTGGCCCCCGGGCGTACATGGGACGGTTCCATGCGCATCTGCCTATTTCGGGGGTGAGGGCCTCTTGGCGGGAGGGGATTTTGGGCCCCTTTTATTCCCCTAGGAACTATCCCCCCGGTCCCCCCCTTTTTTTTTTTTTTTTTTTTTTTTTATTTCTTTTCTTCTTTCTTTTTTTTTCTTAAAAACAAAAAGAAAGAAGAAACCCTAACCATGGCAGCCCAGTCCATGAACCTGCTACCCAGGGCCCCTTCTTGATACCGCACCCGTTTGACCCCGCCTCGTCTTTGGACCACCTTCGGGACACTCCTCATGCCTCTGTACCTCTTGTCAGTGCTGTTTCCTCACCCCGCTTCAGGTACTGAGGCCTCGACTGACTCCTTCGATTTATCTGACCTTTGCTCTCCTCTGACAAATGTTTTTCCGGCCTCTCCCTCAAACAGTGCGGCAATTTTCGAATCGCTGGCCCGTTCCCACGCAGACCAACTCTGGTCCCAGCCTAAACGACAACGACAATTCCCTGCTGATGATACTTCTCCACCTTCTCGTTTTTCTCAGAAAAGATCGACACGTCCTTCACTCCTTTCACGCTCATTTTTCAGACTGCAAAATGGACTAAATTTTTTCAATTTACGACCGACTTCCTCTACTGCCTATCTTTTGACCACAGTATTTGGGAAGGCACTCCTATGCCATGTTGGTAAAGATATTTCTTTTCATGCTCTTAAGAGCGGTACAAAACGCATCGTCACCGTACAGAATGCTACCCAGGCTCATGAGCTTTCTCGTCTTTCCCATATTGATACTGTTTTCCCGTAACTATTGAAAAGCATCATTCCCTCAATTCTTGTAGTGATACCGTCATTCTGGCCCCATAACCATAGTTCAAAAAAAATTTCCAGACATGTGGCACTGACATTCTTGAACAGCTGGAACTCCAAGATCTTCCAATCCTCAAGGTAGACACTTACGTTCTTCCTGCCCGTGGGCGGAGAAAGATACCCTAGCAATGTGGCTCTTTTAACTTTCGACAGCCGTGAACTCCCATCCCATTTATGTAGCAGGACATCGGTTACAATTTTCGAAAGGTATCCCTACACCTCAACAGTGTAGAAATTGCTGGCAAATTTGGCCATCCAGCGAAATATTGCAGATCTATCGCAGAATGCCCAGTCTGTGGTGGCCGATGACCATTCTAATACGTCTTGCAATCGACCTCCCTCTTGCCTTAATTGTCATGAGGCTCACCCTTCGTACTCTCGCCGTTGCCCACGTCTACTTAAACGAGCGGGAAATCCGTTACCCAAAGAGGCAGAAGGCCTCCTTATGCCATGGAAATTTTTCTCATCTTCGCCTCCAAGGGAGACTACCCTCGTGTTTCTTATTCCCGTGTTTCAAACGTCCCCCACTTCGATATCCCATCTTCTGAAACCCACCTCCGTGGTTACCTCTCCCATACTCACTCCTGTAGCTAATTCTTTTGCTGTCCTCGGCTCAGACGTCCCTACTTCAACGTCTCAGTCTGATCTTGCTTCTTTGTGTTCTCTCTCACAAGCCTCAGTAGCGACGAGATCTCGTATGACACCTCCTCCCAATCGTCCCTCAAATTCTCAAAAGTCAAAAAAAGGTCCGTTTAACACCTCCTACCCATCTTCCACCTCCTCATTTTCCCTTCCCTGTCTCAGTACCTGGTTTCCTCCCCCTCTCACTGGCTCTGTTTTCAAGTGTAGAGGTTCACCCTCCTCCCCCGTACTGTACCTTCCTCCCCTGTTCCCTCCCAGGTTTCTTCCTCTTCTGCCACCTCCCAGGTTTCTGCCTCTTCTGTCCCCTTCCACGCTTCTCCAGTTCCCCCCCACCCTTTCGCCCCCCCTAAACCCTTTGGTACAGTCCATTACAGTTTTCCAGTCTTAAATCATCCTCCCTCTACCATTTCCAATATTGTCTCCCATACGACGTCTCTGAATTCTGAAACACTTGAAGCAATCTCTGAATATATTGCAGAGACCAAACCATCAATGGACACTGATCCACCCTCCGCTCCTTCTCTCTCCTCTACTCCATCTGCGCAACTCATTTCTTCACAGCGCACCGTTCCTTCGCTGCTTGAACGTTTTCCACTGCCTCCGCATGTGGACTTTTCTAACCCCTCTAGTCCATAGGAACCCTTACCTGCGGATTTCAGGTATCTTTATCATTGCCAATCATGGCCTATTTACAGTGGGGTGAGCTTCAGATGTTACTCTCCCAGTTTTCCCCTGTTGGTGTTTGCTTACAGGAACCAAAATTACACTCTGCTGTTATCTCTCCCCATCTCAGGCTATAATTTATTGTATTCTTCAGATCTTTTTTCCCGATGGGACCTTTAATGAAAATGCCCTTCTTCTATGTACTGATTCCATACCATCAGCTATTTGTTTGTACTTCACTGCATTACACAGCAGCCCGTATCCACTTGCATAGGTGGTATACCCTCCTCTCTCCTTCTCGGCATTATCTATTCCGGATATTGCCTTTCTTGTTTCGTCATTACCACCACCGTTCGTTACTTGGTGATTTTAATGCCCACCTTTTCCTCGGGGGGGTCTCACTGTGTTTCCCCGTGGCTTTCAGTTGGGGGGTTTTTCTTCCACCCACCCCCCCCATTTTTTTAAATACGGGTACTCCAACCCATTTTGATCCCCGGACCACACTCCTCTTGCATCGACTCTCAGTCGCTCTTCCTCCCCCGCATTAGATTTCACTTGGTCTGTTTTCCCCGTTACATGACAGCGATCTTTCCCAATCTTTCTTACTTCCCCTTCATATTCACCACCTTTTTGCATCCCACGCGGGAAAATTTGATCGGGGAAATTGGAACCTTACTCACACCTAACTGTTTTTAAGAGAGGTTCCTTTTTCGTCCCCACGATGACTTTTCACCTCTTCTCGTCCCCGTTTTAACCGCAGCTTCTATTCCATACCCAAACTTCGGCAGGCCCATTCTCAAAATCTCCTTGGGTCTGCTGTTTTTGCTCGTGCATTACTTTTTGAAACACGCCAATGGGGCAGGTACCGGTCAATAAAACCACAGAGAGACTTCTTGTTTTTAAGCAGAAGCGTGCGATCGCTCGCCTGTCATCCGTGACGCAAAAACGCACTTGCGGGAGATTATGTCTCCCCATCACCCTGCTTCCTCATGGTGCATCTAAAAAAAATACGAAAACTGAGTGGAAAAATATTCTCCTACCGGCCCTGTTCTGGGGGGGTTGCCGGTGTTAAATAGCAAACCCACTAGTTTGCCAAGAAATTGGCAACATCGGGTCCTTTTTCTCAGGGCCCACTATGCCCGCATTTCTTTCCTCAAATTTGGGGCCAGAAGTTAAAACCCTTGGTTTTTTCTTCTCTCAGAGAAGAACAGTTAATGTGCCTTTTACACTTCTGAACGGGGCAAACACTCTCACTTGCCGATCATCGGCACGGCCCGACGACATTTATATTCGTATGCTACAACTTTTTCACATCACCCTTGCAGTCCATTACCCTTTACAATCTTAATTGGCACAAGGAGTTCTTCCACAGTTGTGGAAATCCGCCATTGTTTCTCCCTTTCCGCAAACCGGGGACTACGGGATAATAAGCCTCCCACTTTCGTCCCATTTTCTCTTTCCAGTGGGAGTTGCAAAGGAAAGGGAAGCCTAGTAAAAAGACTTTTTGTGTGGATTTAAAAACAAACAAAAGTCTCCCACTCGTCAATATGGCTACGTAAGGGGCGTTCAAACCCTAGACCCCTTTCTAACGCTTTATACGATTCAACCTTTTCGAATAAACACTCAGTTTTTTGCCATATTTTTTTTATCTTTAAAGGCATATACACAACTTGGGGTAAAATTTTAGCCCAAAACCCACTCCCTTAGGGGCCTTCGAGCAATCTACCCCCCTTTTTTTAAGAACTTTTTTAAATAACAGGCATTTCCGTGTTTTGGGGTTTAAAAATGTGCCTCCCCGACTTTTTTCCAACTGAAGGGTCCCCCCAGGGATGTTTCTGACACAACACTTTTTTCCCCCCTTGCTATTAATATTTGGCCTCATGTCTTCCATCAAATATTGGTCTCACCTATGTTGATGACTTCGCTATTTCCTGTGCAGGGGCGACTGTCACCTTATACAGTTTCTCTCCAGCATGCAGCCCGTGTTTCCAATTGGGCCACCACCTGGGGTTTAAATTTTTCCCCCCACTAAAACCCACCAAATTAAAAATTCACTAGACCTCTTCATCTCCGATCATCCTTTTTACCCATGGCCCCCTACCCGAACGTGATACACAAGTTTCGGGGCCACCTTTTATTTAGGTTTTTCCGGAAACCCCACATTACCCCTCTGAAGGCAACTTGTCACAGCCGGCTGAACCTTTTTAAAAATCCTTGCTCATCTTTCATGGAGAGCTGATCGTCGAACCCTCCTTCACCTACATTCCACCCTTATCTTATCGAAACTTGATTATGGTGACCAGATCTATTCAGCGGCATCTCCTGCTACTCTTAACCCCATTCACCACCAAGGATTACGTTTATGCCTTGGTGCTTTTCGCTCTTCCCCTGTCGAGAGCCTCTATGCAGAAGCGAACATTCCATCCTTATCCGATCGCCGTGATGCCCATTGCCTTCGCTACTATGTACGCTCTCATGATCTCCGCAATCCTTCCATTTATAGAATGGTCACTGATATTAGTAGACATTGTTTATTTGTTCGTCGCCCCTGTTTACTCCGTCCCTTCTCTCTTCGCCTTCATTCGCTCTTGTCTTCTCTTCAATTACCACCTTTCTATGTACATGTAACATCTCACTTTTCCCTACCCCCCTGGGAAGTTCCAGCTGTTCGAGTCTGTTCTTTCTCTCTCCCTTGCTCGAAAGCCCAACTGTCTATGGTCGCTTCCCGCTCTCTTTTTCTTGACCACTTTCACTCTCATTCTCATGCCATTGCTGTGTACACAGATGGCTCTAAGTCTTCTGACGGCGTAGGATTCGCAGCAGTGTTTCCGGACAGCATCGTACAAGGGCATTTACTATCTTCAGCTAGTATTTTTACTGTTGAATTGTATGCCATCCTTACAGCACTTATCCGTATTGCATCTATGCCTGTGTCATCATTTGTGGTTGTCTCAGACTCCCTTAGTGCTTTACAGGCTATACAGAAATTTGATACACCTCACCCCTTAGTCCTCTGTATCCAACTTTGGCTACGCCGTATCTTTACCAAGCATAAAGATTGTTTTTTGTTGGTCCCTGGTCATGTTGACGTACAGGGCAATGAACAGCAGACACTGCTGCGCGGTCAGCAGTACATGACCTACCAGTTTCATGTAGAGGTATTCCATTTACGGACTATTTTGCTGCAATATCTTCCCAACTTCACACCCGTTGGCAACAACGTTGGTCTACTATGCTCGGCAACAAACTTCAGTCTAATTAAACCGAGTATAGGTTACTGGCAGTCTTCTTATCACCAGTGTCAAGGTTGGGAGACTACTCTCTCCCGTCTTCGCATTGGCCATACTCGTCTTACTCATGGATATCTCATGGAGAGGCGCCCTGCTCCTCTCTGTGAGAATTGTCAAGTTCCATTATCAGTCAGCCACATTCTGTTGGACTGCCCACTTTATCAACGAGTGCGCAGAATTTACCTCCGTCGTCGTCTTCGCTCTGCTGCTCTCTCTCTACCTTCCCTTCTCGCTGATGGACCCACCTTTCATCCAGACTCTCTCAATGACTTTTTGACAACCGACTTACTTCACAAATTCTGATATCTTCAGCCATTTCTACTTCAAACTCTTGCTACCCTCTACACCGTACTATCCCCTGCCCCGCTGTTTTCTGTAACCTACTGATCATCCCTCCTCCCTTCTGCCATCCAATACCCTTGCTTCCTTCCCTACCCTGCAGCGCTGTATAGCCCTTGTGGCTTAGTGCTTCTTTTTGATTATATTAATAATAATATGCACCTGAGAAGAGAGGAATGTAGAGAAGAGAGAGAGATTTTGGAGAGATGTTAAGTGAATGTATAGGAGCCTTTGAACCAAGTGAGAGAGTAATTGTGGTAGGGGACCTGAATGCTGAAGTAGGAGAAACTTTTAGAGAGGGTGTGGTAGGTAAGTTTGGGGTGCCAGGTGTTAATGAAATGGGAGCCCTTTGATTGAACTTTGTATAGAAATGGGTTTAGTTATAGGTAATACATATTTTAAGAAAAAGAGGATAAATAAGTATACAAGAATATGATGTAGGGCGAAATGACAGTAGCGTGTTTGGATTATGTATTGGTAGATAAAAGACTGTTGAGTAGATTCAGGATGAACATGTTTATAGAGGGGGCCACAGATATATCAGATCACTTCTTAGTTGTAGCTACACTGAGAGTAAAAAGGTAGATGGGATACAAGGAGAATAGGAGCATCAGGGAAGAGAGAGGTGAAAGTTTATAAACTAAAAGAGGAGGCAGTTAGCGTAAGATATTAACACCTATTGGAGGATAGATGGGCTAATGAGCGCATGAGCAATGGGGTCGAAGAGGTATGGGGTAGGTTTAAAAATGTAGTGTTAGAGTATTCAGCAGAAGTTTGTGGTTACAGGAAAGTTGGTGCGGGAGAGAAGAGGAGCGATGGTGAATGATGATGTAAAGAGAGTAGTAAGGGAAAAAGTTAGCATATGAGAAGTTTTTACAAAGTAGAAGTGATGCAAGGAGGGAAGAGTATAAGGAGAAAAAGAGGAGGTTAAGAGAGTGGTAAAGCAATGTAAAAAGAGAGCAAATGATGGAGTGGGTGAGATGTTATCAACAAATTTTGTTGAAAACAAGAAAAAGTTTGGAGTGAGATTAACAAGTTAAGGAATGGATTTGTCAGTTAAAATAGGAGAGGAGAGTTATTAAATGAGAGTTAGAGGTATTGGGAAGATGGAAGGATATTTTGAGGAACTGTTAAATGTTGATGAAGATAGGGAAGCTGTGATTTCGTGTATAGGGCAAGGAGGAATAACATCTTGTAGGAGTGAGGAAGAGCCAGTTGTGAGTGTGGGGGAAGTTCGTGAGGCAGTAGGTAAAAAGAAAGGGGGTAAGGCAGCCGGAATTGATGGGATAAAGATAGAAATGTTAAAAGCAGGTGGGGATATAGTTTTGGAGTGGTTGGTGCAATTATTTAATAAATGTATAGAAGAGGGTAAGGTACCTAGGGATTGGCAGAGAGCATACCTGGAGTTTACCTGGAGAGAGTTCCGGGGGTCAACGCCCCCGCGGCCCGGTCTGTGACCAAGCCTCCTGGTGGATCAGAGCCTGATCAACCAGGCTGTTGCTGCTGGCTACACGCAAACCAACGTACGAGCCACAGCACGGCTGATCAGGAACCGACTTTAGGTGCTTGTCCAGTGCCAGCTTGAAGACTGCCAGGGGTCTGTTGGTAATCCCCCTTATGTATGCTGGGAGGCAGTTGAACAGTCTCGGGCCCCTGACACTTATTGTATGGTCTCTTAACGTGCTTTTCATTGGGGGATGTTGCATCGTCTGCCAAGTCTTTTGCTTTCGTAGTGAGTGATTTTCGTGTGCAAGTTCGGTACTAGTCCCTCTAGGATTTTCCAGGTGTATATTATCATGTATCTCTCCCGCCTGCATTCCAGGGAATACAGGTTCAGGAACCTCAAGCGCTCCCAGTAATTGAGGTGTTTTATCTCCGTTATGTGCGCCGTGAAGGTTCTCTGTACATTTTCTAGGTCAGCAATTTCACCTGCCTTGAAAGGTGATGTTAGTGTGCAGCAATATTCCAGCCTAGATAGAACAAGTGACCTGAAGAGTGTCATCATGGGCTTGGCATCCCTCGGCATCCTTGGCATCCTTTGTATAAAGGAAAAGGGGACAAAAGAGAGTGCAAAAATTATAGGGGGATAAGTCTGTTGAGTATACCTGGTATGGTAGAGTTATTATTGAAAGAATTAAGAGTAAGACGGAGAATAGGATAGCAGATGAACAAGGAGGTTTTAGGAAAGGTAGGGGTGTGTGGACCAGGTGTTTACAGTGAAACATATAAGTGAACAGTATTTAGATAAGGCTAAAGAGATCTTTGTGGCATTTATGGATTTGGAAAAGGCATATGACATGGTGGATAGGGGGGCAATGTGGCAGATGTTGCAGGTGTATGGTGTAGGAGGTAGGTTACTGAAAGCAGTGAAGAGTTTTTACGAGGATAGTGAGGCTCAAGTTAGAGTATGTATGTGATAAATGGTTTGAAAAACCGACAAGTTGAAGATTGAGACACTTATGCAGCATATGGGAATCTTTATTCAGGAAACGTTTCGCCACACAGTGGCTTCAAGATTGATGGACTGAACACATCGACTCCAGGTTGAGGGACTGATTACCTCATTCTCCTCCTCTCCTTACGTCTTCCTCTTGTATTGGGA
>NC_069452.1:34273921-34300502 GCF_026875155.1 Cherax quadricarinatus | reverse complement strand
TACAGTGCGATTGATAAATGTTATGGCCCTTGAAGGTAGATCCCGAATGATCACTCCCAGGTTTTTGACGTTGGTTTTTCGCTCTATTTTTGGGGCCAAATTTGTTTTGTACTCAGTGAAGATTTAATTTCCTCATGTTTACCATATCTGAGTAATTGAAATTTCTCATCGTTGAACTTAATATTGTTTTCTGCAGCCCCACTGAAGATTTGGTTGATGTCGCCTGGAGCCTTGCAGTGTCTGCAATGGAAGACACTGTCATGCAGATTCGGGTGTCATCTGCAAAGGAAGACCCGGTGCGGGTGGCTGACATCCTTGTCTATGTCGGATATGGGATGAGGAACAAGATGGGAGCGAGTACTGTGCCTTGTGGAACAGAGCTTTTCACCGTAGCTGCCTCGGACTTTACTCTGTTGACGACTACTCTCTGTGTTCTGTTAGTGAGGAAATTATAGATCCATCGACTGATTTTTCCCTGTTATTCCTTTAGCACGCATTTTGTGCATATTACGCCATGGTCACATTGTCAAAGGCTTTTGCAAAGTCTGTATATATTACATCTGCATTCTTTTTGTCTTCTAGTGCATTTAGGACCTTGTCGTAGGATCCAATAGTTGAGACAGACAGGAGCGACCTGTTCTAAACCCCCATGTTCCCCCTGGGTTGTGTAACTGATGGGTTTCTAGATGGGTGGTGATCTTGCTTCTTAGGCAGGGGCGGGAGAATACCGGCGAAAAAAAAAAAAAAAAAAAAAAAAAGCTATTGTTCTGTATGAATAATCATTTCCTTTAAATTTTTCGAATTTTTCTTGAGAGCGCTGATAACGTACAGTTTAACACTCAGTACCAGGGTCAAAATATTAAGTATGTAAACATAAGAACATAAAAAAGGAGGAACACTTCAGCAGGCCTTTTGGGCCATACTAGGCAGGTCCTTTACAATTCATCCCACTAACAAAACATTTGCCCACCCAAGAAATAAGCTCTGATGTGAAAGTCCACTCAAATCCAACCCCTCCCACTCATGAAATTTATCCAACCTAAATTTGGGAAACTACCAAAGTCCAAGCCTCAATAACCCAACTAGGTAGACTGTTCACTCATCAATTTACCCTATTTCCAAACCAATGTTTTCCCTTGTCCTTTCTAAATCTAAACTTATCTAATTTAAATCCATTAATTGTCTGCATTGCTCTTGGGCCGTGTAGACCCCTTGCTTGACGCTCCTCAGAAACCCTGGACAGCAGTGGTACGAGGAGGTGTTTTGCATTCGCTGCCTGGATGAGGTAGAGTGCGGTCGTGCTTTGCACCCCTCTACTGTTTCCCAGACGAGCTACTCGTCAACGACATGGCGCCAAGTGTGCGCAGGAGAGTGAATACTGTGGGCATTGAACTCATTTGTGGGGCTTTAACGCCTACGTCAGTCGATGTGTTATTGCCCAAAATTATAAGAGAGACATACAGCATCAGAGATGAGGATTTATATGGAGTGGCACTGAACGGTGTATATAGAATTTTCGTGAAAGTGCTAATGCTCAAGTATACGAGGCTTTGGTTGATCGTTACCAAGATGTCAGCATTAACGTAACACCGGCAGTGAGGGTCAAGTTGACGGATGTATCACGACATTGTTCGTAGGTTAAGCTCCGCAACGTGACTTTTGAGGCTGATGAGGTAGATATTCGAATGTATTCGAACGTTATGGAACTTTTACATCTGGCCCAACCTGGCAAATGGGTAAAAGGTGTTACACAGGATATCCTGAGGGTTCTTTTAATCTCAAGATGACGCTAAGGCACCCTTTTACCCTCGTATGTATATCTAGAAGATTTTAGAAACCCAGGTAATGGTAGCGTATGCGGGGCAGAGGACGTACGTGCCGACTGTGTGGCGAATATGACCATATGGCGGCGGGACTGTGGCAAGCGGAGTATGGCTCCTGGGCCGGAAAGGGCGGAGCACCTGCGCATGAGCACCGATGCCTAAGGAAGAACGGGGCAAGGAGGGGCGTGGTCGCATGTGGAGTGAAGAGGTAGTGGCTCCTCCTGGGGGAATCGGAAGAAGGGGTATCCATGAATCACCTGGCCCATCAACATTTGGCTCCTGGGCCGGCAAGGGGTGGAGCACCTGCGCATGAGCACCCGATGCCTAAGGAAGAAGGGGTTTGCAAGGAGGAGGGCGGGGTCGCATGTGGAGTGAAGAGGTGGTGGCTCCTCCTGTGAAATCGGAAGAAGGGGTGATCCATGAATCACCTGGCCCATCAACAGTACAGTTGTCAAGTGAGGAGGCACAGGGGGGCGCAGCGTGAAGGCTATTGAGGAGTTGGAGACGGTGATACAGGCTATGTTACGTCTATGGAGGTGGAGAGTTACAGCGAACAAAAACCCTGGGATCAGGGCAAAGAAGGTGTGTGTGGGGAAGGGGGGATCAGGTGGCACCTGTGGTGGCAGTGCAAGTGCCATGGAAGGACATGGAGCGGATTAAGGGTGGTAGAGGTGGAAGGGGCATTGTGGTGGCTCCCAGGACTCAGATATGGAAACTGAGGGAGCAAACAAGGAAAAGGGCGGGTAGCGTCAGTTTTCGGACGATGTTCTGACGCCAGCGCAAAGGCCGGGGAAAAAGACATGGGGTTATGGTACCAGAGTGACTCTGTGAGAGGGCCACAACAGAAGGGGGGGGATGGTTGGAAGGGGGGGGGAAAGTCTGTGGCAAAGGCACAGTCCAGGGGAACGGTCTAAAAGGGGAAAAGAATCTTGCATGAGGCGGGGAAGGGAACCTTAAACGGGCCCTCAGGTGTGTAACAATAAATATTAATGGTCTGTGTGATGGTGTTTAAAGGGGAGTGCTTCAGGATGTTTTTGAATAGGTTTACAAGGTTGATGTAGCTTTTGTGCAGGAGCACAATTTTAAGCTTGGTCGTGAATTAGTGGTGCCTGGGTATCAGGCTTATGTGTTGCCATCTGAACGTTTAAAAGGGGAGTGGGTGAGTTGCTCAGGGAGGCGAGCCCGTTTTTTATTGCATAGGAAAGAGGGGGGGACGGGGGAGAGTATTACGTGTGGAAGGATGGTGGATGGGAGAGAGAGTGGCGTTTGTGTGTGTGTATGCCCAGCAGAAAGTGACGTGAAAGTGAAGATGGATTTTGTGCGGGAGGAGCTCGTGTACTACCTACGCACGTTACGTCTGTGGCGATTGTGAGGGGGGATTGGAATTGTGTAATTAAGAGGACAGACGTGGAACCCAGAGGAGCGGGATATTTTTCCTCAGTCTTGGGGGGCCTGCTTAGAGATCTTCAGTTACGTGATGCTTTCGGGGGAAGTCTGTGGGAGGGGGAACATACATTTAAAAAGAAGGGGATATGCGACTCGTTTGGACGGTTATATTTATCTCGAGGGTTTTTGTAGAGTCTTTTAAAACTATTGAGATGGTGTTTCCCGATCATAGGGCGGTATTAGTGGAAGTGGGATGGGATGCTTTGGCTCGTAGGCAGGGAAGTTATTGGAAACTGAACACGATGGTTTTGGGGGATAGGGGGGGAGTGGAAGCGTTCGCAATATTTTGGGAACAGCTCTGTGCCGAAGAAGGACTGAGGAAGATGTGGAGGAGGGAGGGGGATAGTGTGGCTAAGTTAAGAATACATAAATTTTTATGTGAGGGAGGGCAAACGCTTAAATCAATTGCGGTATGGTTTGTCGAATTATTTAGAATTAGATTACGGGATTGTTACGAGGGGGGGCGGGGGCCCGGGGTGTTACCGGTGGAGGATATACACATGTTGAAGGACAGGATAAGGGATTTGCAAGAAGAACGTTTTGCAGCTGTACGGGTACAGGGGGGTTGGACAAAAGTACTTGGGGCGACAAGCCATCGCTTGTGTTGCTGCGAGGACAGATGGTACGGCAGCAAACGACTACAATACCGGGTTTGCAAGTCATATCTTCTGTGGGGGGTTTTAGAGAGGGTCAGGTAATTAAGGGACACCAAGGGGATGAGTGCATATGCAGATAGATGGTTTGAGGAATACGGGAAAAGTAGTGGGGTGGATGGCGAGGTTCTTGGGAAGGTATGTGAGTATGTGCCGTGCAAACTGGGGAGGAGTGATCGGGAGGCACTGGGTGGGGTCATTGAGGAGGGGGGAATATGGAGAGCCCTTATGGACATAAGGAAGGGTAAAGGCACCCGGGTCAATGGTTTACCAGGCGAATTTTATGTACAGCACTGGGGTCTGCTTAGGGGTTTCCTAGTAAGGTTAAAGAATGCCATGAAAGATGGAGGTTAAGGTGGGAGAATCTCAGGCAATGGCGGTGGTGGTGTTGGACCCAAAGGGTAAACAGCAGAGTACCCTTCGGGATTACTGAGCCATTTCGTTGCTTTGTGCTGATTATAAATTAAATTTTTGAAAATTCTTGGGAATCGGCTTAAATGTGTTGTGGGGAGGGTCGTGTTTGAGTTCAGTTTGGGTTACCTGGTAGGTCAATGGGCGGGGCCACGGGATTATCAAGGGGTTCCTGGAGGACATGGAAAGGGGAAGAGGGGCGTGGTGGCGTTGGATTGGCAAGGGGCTTATGATAGGGTGGAAGAAAGGCTTTGGGGGGATATTCTCCTACGACAGGGGTTTGGCGAAGAAATAGTGGGGTGGGTGGATACGTTGTACTCAAACGCGAAGGTAAGGGGGCAAATCAATGGGTGTGTGGGGGGGGAGTCAAAAATGGAGTAGGGTCTTTGGCAGGGATGTCCTTTATCACAAATATTTTTTGCATGTGTTTTAGGATCCCTTTTATAGGATGGTGGAGGATCATCTAAGGACGGGGGGGAGGGATGGTGAGCTGAAGCCGTGGCCTGGTTTGGTGGGCTATGTTGATGATACCACTATTTTGGTAAGTGAGGAGACACGGTTAGGACTTTTGGGGGAAGTTGTACACCCTTTTGGGAGAGCTACTGGGATGAAGGTAAATCTGGAAAAGTCAATGATCATGGGGCTGGGAGAGTGGGCAGAGAGATTAGATTGGGGATGTGATGTTGTGCAGCGGAGGACCGGGAGTCTGAAAATCTGTGGGGTATGTATGAGGCTGACCTGAGTGCTGCAAGGGTTAGCAATTCGAATAGGATGGTGGAAAAAGGTGCAGCGAGGTTGGGGAATGCTGCGACCTCACCATTTTAACCCTTAGGCAATGTGCAATTGTCATCAATGTATTACTATATAGTAAAGTCTGGTTTGTTTCGGCTGTGATGTCGTTACAGGGGAAAGGCAATCAAGAGTATTCTTAGAATGGTGTTCAAATTTTTGTGGGGTTCAGGGGGCAAAATGGTTGTGAAGGGAGGGAGTGACATTGCGGTATGTAGGGGAGGGTTGGGTTTGTTGGACTTGAGAAAGCGTGTGAAATGTGTGTTTATTAAGAGGGGAAATTTATGAGTGCAGGTGGATGGAGGGGGGGTCAGCTAGATAAGGTACATGCTCACATGAGGAAATGGTATGGAGGGGCGGAATGAAGGAATGTGAAACAGTGTTATGTGCCTAAATGTTAGCCAGGAACAGGGAAAGTAAAAGGGGGGAACTTTTTTGTAAATCGTTAGGGGGATATGTAGTGGCGCCAGTTTAAGGGATCTACCCCATGTATGCATGGGATGTAATAGGCGAAGATTTAGTAAATTAAGGATACGACCTAGGGGCATGAGGTTATGTACCGTTTCCCGCATGGGATTTTGCCAACGGGAGCGATGCTCCGAGATAGGAGGGTTATTGAGGGTGGGAGGTGGGGGCAGATGCAGTGGGGAAGAGACTGCATATCATGTCGTCTATTTTGTGAAGGTTTGGAGTGCATTTAGGGTATGGATTGAGTAAGGTAGTGGTGAGGGGTGGGGGTCAGGTGTGTCGGTATTACGAGGGGTTGAGTCTTGATTTTGAGTGGTGTGGATGAGAGTGTGGTAAGAGGTTTTTGCATATGTCATCGTGGACTACATATATGTTTTATGGGGTATGAGGGGAAAAGGGGGGTGGGGGGTGTGATGAGAAGGACTTTGGCGGCAACGTTTTATTGAACTTTGTGTCGCAATAGAGACATTTTTGGGAAAAGGTGGGAAGAGTATTTTTCTGAGGGTTATAGAGACTAACAAAAGGGAATTTATTGGCGTTATAAGGGGCTTTAACTGCCGGGGTGAGTAGGTTGGTAAAAGGGGGGGGGGGGTTCAGGGGGTTTCACGGGCTCACCTCCTTGGGGATGCAGTGATGTGGTTGGATGTGATTGGAGGTACTAGTGTGTGACCAGATGAGAGGTTGTGCAAGATAAGTTTTGCTTTGTTCCTTGAGGGGAAGGTGTAAGGAGCAGATTAAATATATAACATGTATTAAAGTTTACCCTATTTAAAATTTTATAACATGTATATTTCTTTGGTAGCGTATTATGTTCCACTTGCACTGGTATTGCAATTGAATTTGAATTTTCTTGATAGGGTTTTCCTTTCACTATTTCCTTGAAGCACTGAGTTATTTTTGCCTTTTTTGTAACGTGGTCAGCATCAGTTTTGGGCGTAATTACCTATTATTATTATTCTTATTTAAGGTTTGTAATTTTGGTTAGTCCTGTACCATTCATGGTTGTAAATAATGTTTCCTCAAGTGACATGTGTCATAATAATCCTAAACTGAGGATAATTACTGTCATGATTTATTCAGGTTGGTGATGGGGTTAGTTTTCAATGTGTGTGTGTGAGTGGGGGGGGATGATGGGTCACCTGTGTTGCAGCACAGGTTTCTTAATAAGGCATATTGTAGGTCTGGGGTATTTGTTGCGAGTTGTATTACGGGGTGTTGCATTAAGCTTGGTGCATTATTGTGTTGACGTTGTAATTTTAGGAGTTTTATTTATAGCCATTTTGTGGCCTTTGTTATTATACCTTTATTCCTTCTTAAATTGTGATATGTTTTAAAAACTTGTATATAGTAGACTGTCAGATGTTGCCTGGATTGTTTTGTGTTTATATATTGTTTTATTGATGTTGTCCTTGTTCATTTTTTTTTTTAATTTTAAGTGAACAAGGGAATATGGACTGTGTTCATTTGGGGGGGAGAGGGACTGTAAGTATAATGGGTAGGTACCATTATATCTATGAACCCTTGTGTACTTGTGAAACAATGTACGTACGGCAGTCTGTAGGTTGTGTTAAGTTTTTTTTTTTTTTTATATTTTATTTAAAAACTTTACAGCTTGATATTAAATAAAGATATAAAATGGGTACGTAGGATCCTCAATCCTACAGAACATACACTAACCAATTATTAACAACACATTGTAATTTACATAAAAGAGGTTACCATATACACTCACAAAATTTTTATATAACATACTATAATAAAATATAAACTTTAACTAATTTAAAATATATAAAATATAAAACTATATACAACTTTCAGATTTGTTAGTTAACATAGTATGACTGACATATGACAAAGGTTCACAACCTTCCCTAGGAGATATCAGAGTAATAACTACATACCAGATCGGGCACCATGCCTAACCCTTCTGGGTAGGGTAGGTGCCTGAGGCCCGGCCTTTAGCTCATAAGACTGTCATTCCCTTTGCCCCCTTGGGGCGGGGATGACAGACAGAGAGGGCTAGCTTGTGGCTAGGCCTGGGGGACAGTGGTCCCGAAGATGAGGAGGTACTTGGGGCCTCCCCATGGGAGACTTTGGTCTCAGACACTCCCTAAAGGGGAGCCAAGGCCGGGGCCCCCACTTGGCAAGGCCCGGGGCGGGAGAATACGGCTAATCTTTAACTAACTAACTAACTACATCAAAAATCTCAGTTAACAATTACATGCTCTTCCCAAAATTAACCCCTTATACTAAATAAATATTAACAAAAATTACTAAAATATTATACAGCCTCTTCCAACGCCTGAGCACATTATATAAAATCTGAGACTAAACCATACTGTTCCATTAAAAAACTTTTAACGAGACATTACAATTTATGGAATTTCATTGGGCTTTTCCATCTGGGCAGAAAACTGGAAGAGCACATTATATAATTTTTAAAAATTAAAGACAGTAAAAACCGCAAAAAAACCCCAAAAACTCAACACAAACATAATTTAAAAAACCCTTTTCATTGCGATAAATTTATCGCAACATAAAAATATGCCCAAAAAAGGCTATAAACGCACACTCTACATAACCCTAAAGCCTTCAGGGTTTTTAAAAAAACCTTAATCGGACCCATTCACACTTTTTACATGAAGAAGGCCCAGGGCCCGGACTCTGCCCACATCAAACAAAAGAATTCTCCATTGGGTACTACGTAATTATTTGATTTTCACCTTTGCTTTCGTCCCCCACTTGCATGCTAAAAACACTTTTCCCCACTCATCTACACCTTCATATCCCCAAACCTACACCTTACTCTAACCCCCTCCCCAGGAGGCGCCCCCGCTGTTTTCCCCCTAAAAAACCCCCTTTCCCCCGTTTTGAAAACCCCCAAACCCCCCCCCCCCTTTTACTCACTCAGCCCAAGTCTTAGATTGATGGGGAAACCCCTAACTTTAAACCATTCTTTCCCCTTTCCCCAAAAAAAATCCTTCTCCCACCCCCTTTCCCATACATTTTCCTATTAGGGACACATTACGATAAACCGTTACCGCAGCCCCCCGCCTCCGCACCTCAAAATTTCCCCCCTCCCCCTCATCACCCCGATATATATTTTATAACCCAAACCTATTATAAAACCCAAAAGTTTTAAACACTTCTCGAACCCTCCCCAATCTAGGCTTAGTGCACGCAGAAACCGACACCCCTCGGCCCCCCCCCCCCCTTTTAACAACCCTACTTAACCAATACCTAACACCCTTTCCAGCCCCCCAAAAAAAGTTTTACGGGCAGGGAAAACGCCGTCTATCCCCCCCAACGGGATTCCACACCTTCCGCCCAAAATTTAACCCCCCCTTGGTTTTTAAAAACCTCCCCCGACGGTATTATGCCAGGGCCAAAAAACGAAAATTACCTCCCCTTCCCCTGGGTTTTTTAACTTAAACTTGTTTAAACCTATCCCAAATACTTTTCCCCATGGTAAAAGGGGGAAAACAATCCCTAAATTGGTCCCAAAAATTTCCTGTCTGCAAGCAGCTTACAAAAAACCCCTACTCGAATTTTCCAGGGTTTCAAACCCAACATCAAACCCCCTTCAAAAATTTTTCACATTCCCTCAACTCCACACCACCAAAAAACTTCCCCAAAACCTTTATCATATATTTTTCCCCAGCTCCCCTCCACTCACACCTTTGCCCCAAACCCTCCCTTTTAAGGGAAACACACTTTTAATCCCCCTTCTCAGATCCATCCCCCCCAACCCCCCCCTGGCCACAGGTAACATTCCCAACCTCGCTCCTCAGCCCAATCGCCCCTTTAAACCCCCAAAAAAAGTTAAACACTCGTCCAAAAACCCAAAAACGCCGTCCCGTTAATGGGAACACGGCCTTGCTAGTCCCAAAAACCTTACTATACAATAATCCCTTAAAAAAATTTACTCGTTCCCACGGGGAGTCAGATGATGGGGTTGAAATCCCACCCAGAGCCCCTAAACCCTTTTCCCTTTAAAATCTATTCGAGTTTTCCTCCCGAGCACGTCCAATTTCACCTTTATGGGTAAAACCACAAATTTTTAAAGACACCGTTTGTTTTCTCAAAAATTTTTTAATCTCCCCCCCCTCCCCCCAATTTCCCCAAAACCCCAGATCTTTGGGGACTTCCTATATTTACCTGCATCCCTGTTGCTTTTCCGAACTTTTTTCCACAAAAAACATCCAAAACCCCCAACGCCATCCCCCCCCCCGAACCAGGCCCTTTTGGGTATGTCTCCCTTTTCCCCTATTTTTTCCCCGGCCACACTTTCCCCTTCCCCCCCAAACCCAAATACCCCCCCTTTGTCACATACAAAAACGTTAAACCCATTCTATAGAAGGGGTCCTGAATGCACGCAAACAACTTTTGGACATGGGACACCCCTGCCTAATTTCCCCTCCCCATTACAATCTCCTCCCCCAAGCACCCATTAATTGTACCCTCATTTTTGCTCCATTGTTAACGGGTTCCCCCCAATTAAAACTATTTCTTCCCCAAAACCCCTTTGCCTCCCTAAGTATAGCCCCCAAAACTCCCCTTTCCCCCTTTTCCATAGGCCCCCTGCCGGGTCTAAAGCCAACAACGCCCCCTCCCCCCCCCCCTTTTTGACTCCAAAAAACTTCCAGAAATTCCATGACCCTCAATCACCCGACCTTCCAGGCAAACCTTATTTGCTTTTTCGAAACCACTCTCCCTTCCACACATTTAAACCCGATTCCCCAAAGGGATTTAGCGAAAAAACTTTTTAAAAAGCACAAAACAGAGATATGGCAGGACCCCTTTGAGGGGTGTGCCCCTTCCCCTTTCTGGCCCAAAACACAAAAACTGCTGTTGCTTGCCTGCCCCCCCAACAAAAACCCTTCCCCTTCATCTGTTTTTAAAAAACCTACCCAAAACCCCTTTCACCCCCCAAAGTTGGGAAAAAATTCACCGGGAGACCGTCTTTTCCCCCGGGCTTTCCCTTTTCCTCTTTCCCCCTTAAACCCAAACCCCTATTTCCTCCTCTTTTTATTCCCCCCCTAAACCCTTTCTATCACTATTCCCAAAATTTACAGTCACATACTCACAAAAACCTTCTCAAAAATCCTCTTTTCCCACCTTCCCACTTGCCCAAACCCTTCAAAACCTTTTATCCGCTTACGCACCTTTCCCTTTTGTGTTAGTATCCCCCCTGACCCATTTTTAAAAACCCCCCGCCATCCGTGTACCTCTCCCCTCGGAATAGCTGTAACCGCTGTTTTGTTTTTGACGTCGAAAACACCCCGCCGATGGTTTGTCCCCCCAAAAAGCACCTCCCCTCCCCCTTGCCTGCACCCTTACCCTTAAAAACCCCCCTTTTTTTGTAAAACCCTCGTCTCCCCCTTTGACCCGCAATTTAAATCCATAGGATATTTGCCCCCACCCCCCCTTTCCCCATAACCCCCCTTTTAACCCTTTTCCTTTCCAGATAATTTTAAAACCCATTTTTTAAAAAAATACGTTTGTCCACCCCCCAAATAATATTTCCTAATCCTTTCCTTGGCTACACAACCCCACCTTTGAAACGCATCCCCAAAACCCCCTGTCCCTCCTCACTAACCCCTTCCCCTAGGCCCAGAAAATCCCTCAAACCCCCTCCTCATCACTCAAGGGCACTTATTTTTTAAATTTTCCCAAGGAAAAAACTCCTGTATTTTCGCAAGCGCCTCCACCCAACCTCCACCAACCGCTCATGATCTGACCATGCTACTTCAACAGTTTTGAAAAACTCCACTACAACCCCTGAGGGAAAAATACACTCTAAACAAAACCCGCTGCATACCCTCCCTAAAAAAATGTTTTCTGTCTCCCCGCCCCCCCCCTCGAATGCGTCCCTTTTAAACCTTTTTATCCCTCAAAAAATCTCTAGGGCCACCAAAACATAACCCGCCCCTTTCGGGTTTCCCCCAGCCCTCCTAATGCGCAGTTCCAACACCTCCTACTATTCCACTTCCGGTAAAGCACGGGAAAAAAAAACCCAAAGGGCCCCCCCCGCCACAAACTCCTGCTTCACCTGATGTTATTCTCTGCAAGGGGCCCTATACCCCTAATAAAAGCCACCCCCGTTTTCCCCCCACAAAAAACCCTCTACGCGCAACACCCTTCCCCCTTCCCCCCTCACTTCCCCTGCAAAACAAACGGGTTGCCCCCCCTAAATTTTATTCCCACCCCCCCCCCTTTTTAACCGGGGAGGGGGCAAAGGGGTTAAACCCCCTGAAACCCCTCCCTCTTCCCCAAAACCCTACCCCCCTTAAAATTGTGCTCCTGAAAAAACACAAAATCCACTCTAAATTTTTAAATTTTGAAACATTCGAAACCATTTTTCTCTTTTTCACTATTACACAAACCCCTTAACGTTTACTGTCATAACCCGGGGGCCCCTTTAAATTTCCACCCCTGCCTCCTTTTCTTCCTCTTCCGATGGCCACCAGAAGTGTGGGACCAATTTTTCCCCCCTGCACACTTCCCCTCTTCCCCCCCCTCCCTTTTTTTCGGGGCCTCCTGTCAAGGCCCACCACTACCTTTACCTTCTGCCCCTAATTTTCTTCCCAGTCCCCGCGCTGGCGTTAGGACCCTCATCTGAATCGATGCAGGGGGTCTCTTTTCCCTTTTGACCCGGCGCATCCTCCAAGGCTTGGTTTGGGGATGCCCCACAATGTACCTCTACCTCCATGTACACAGTGGCAAAAAATCTCGGTGAAACCTCATTTACCCTGTCACTCCCCCTCGTCCCCCAATAATTCTGGGTTTTTTATGCCCACAGCCCCCACCTCGTCTTTTTAAAACCCCTGTCAGGGGCAGCCCCCTCCTCAGGCGGGGACAAGGACTTCAGAAAAACGGTAAATTCCCCCTAAGTTCCCAAAACTTCCTTCCCTGTTCTTTTTGCTCAAAAACCCATCCACTGGAAAATGTGGGCTTGGGCCAAAGGGAACTGGTCTGGGGCCCACCCCCCCCCAGCCTTTCGTACCATTCCCCCCCCGGCCCCCTTATTTTCCAAGGCTTCCCCTTTTTAAGGGGGATGTTCTCCCCCGGTCCAGGGGCCAAATTCCGTTTCCCACAAAATCCGGATGTAATTATTACCTAGTTCTTCCCTTTTCCCCCTTTTCAATACCCCCTTTTTAAAATTTAACCCATAGACAAACCCCCCAACAAAAAAAAAAAAACCCCATCAAAAACCCCCCCCCCCCCCCCCACAACCCCCCCCCCTCCCCCCCCCCCCCCCGCCCCCCCCCCCCCCCCTTCCCCCTCCCCCCAAATTAATTTCGCCTTAAACCATTTTTAAAAGAGACCGTTTAACCCTTGATCATCCTTTCCCCCTTTAGACAGCGGTGTTCTTCTTCCCCTGGGAAAAGGGCCAAGCCTCTTAAACCCCCCGGGTTTTGGGGCAATTTCCCAAAAATTTTGGTCCCCAAAAGTACGGCCTTTTCCCCCCTTGAAACCATTACCGTGTCCCTGAATTTTTAAAGGGAAATAAACTTTGGGGGGGTCGCTGCGGTTAAAAGCCCCCAACCTGGGGGGATTCAACACCGCTAAGTGGTTTAATTTCCCCTTTTTAAAAACTGCCCCGCCTTGGGGGGCTTTAAGGTTTTCCTGTTTGACGGGAAACCCACACCCACCCCACAATTTTGCTAGTTAGGGAAAACCTTTTTAATCCCTTAAATTTCGAGGGAGTTTTCCCCACGGCCCAGGCCCTCCGACAATTAATTAAGGGTTTATTTTAAGGGTTTTTGGGGGAGTGGGGTTATTCCCCCGAGAATTTAAGGAAAAGTTAAAATTTCTCATAAAATCACGCCCTGTTACAATTAATTTTCCTTTTAGGGGGAGAAGGGCTTTAAATAAAATAAAAAACAAGGGGAATGAATGGGGGGGGGGATGAAGGGAGGTTTCAGACCAAATTAATTTCTTTTAAGGGCCTTTTTGTAAGTCTTTTGTAATTTTGAGTTGGATTGTATTAACGGGTGTTACAAATTTTTTGGGGCCATTAAAATTTTTGAAAAAGGGTTTTTAAATTCTCCCCCACCCTTAACGCTCATCCACTATCCGCCCATAACACCAGCCCTCCTTCACGTCTTTGATAAACGCCGTTTCCCCCCGGGTGTAGAGGGGATTCTCTGCCCCTGGCCAGGAGCTCATTCCCGCTTCCCACACTCCGCGCAATTGATCAATTCCCCACTATCCATGTACGCCTTTGCCCCGCAATGACACCATGACCTGTGTCCTGAACCTTTTAGGACACATAAACGGTATGGGGTTCACAATGCTTTTTTTATTTTAAAAGTCCCTCCGGCATACCTGTGTGGGCACCGACACCCACTTACCATGCTGGCCAAATAATGTTCCGATTCCTCAAAAACTTTTCTGAATCTGTCCCCATCCCCCCAAAAGGGGACATTACCTTTAATCCATGTATAATTCCGGGATACATCGTCATCCTCACACGCACAGCGGGTGTTGCATCAACTTACGTCCTGAAAAGGGTTTGACCAACGCTCAAAAACCGTTGCTGAGAGCAGTTTCAAAAAAAAATCTACGTGCCCCGTTAAGCTACGCCTACAACCTCCATCCTAAAATTCCATACGGTCTCTGATGATTAAGGTATAAACTGGGCTGCGCGGGCGTTTTGCCCCACTGAGAATTCAACACCGCAGGGGTTAATCCTCGTCTATAACTCCGCCTTTTGACTAATGGTAGTTCTCCGGGTCTGACGCAGAGGCCGACTAGCACCACCCACACTCTCAGCGGGGAACTGAATGCTTTTGCGCAGGGGGGTCGCACGGCCCAGGCGATCAGACAAATAAGTTTTTTTTAAGGGCCTTATGATGTGCTTATTCATAGATTGTAGTGAAGTTATTGCCACCCTCAGCGTCAGTGTTACATTTTAATATATGTACCTTAAATATTTGACAAAAGTTTTAAAAAAAAATAAAAAAAAGTTTTAAATTGTTAAGTGAATGGGGGGGGGGATAGGGGTCACCTGTGTTGCAGCACGGGTTTTTTTAAATAAGGCTTTTTTGTAGTCTGGGTGTATTTGTTGCAGTTGTTTTAAGGGGTGATTGCTTTAAAGCTTTGGTGCATTATTGTGTTGGGGGTTGAAATTTTTTAGGAATTTTTTTTTATACCATTTTGGGGGCCTTTGTTTTTATACCTTCATTAGATTTGCCTGATGTTGGTGTTTATTATTTTTTATTGATGTTGTCCTTGTTCTTTTTTTTTTTTTTTTTTTTTTTTTTTTTTTTTTTTTTTTTTTTTTTTTTTTTTTTTTTTTAAAAGTAATAAGGGAATGGGACGTATTCATTGGGTGGGAAGGGGATTGTAAGAAAAAAAGGGGTGGGTACCATTATATCTAGAACCCTTTGTACTTTGAAACAATGTACACGGCATCAAAGGGTTGTGTTAATTTATTTTAAGGGCCTATTATTGCTTATTCAGTAGATTTTTTATGAATGTTATTGCTCATCATCAGTGCAGTGTTCACATTAATAATGTACCTTAAAATTTTGTACTGAAGTTTTTAAAAAAATAAAAAAAAAAAAAATTAAATCCATTACTGGGGTTCTCCGGGGGAAAAAATATCCTCAAGACCTTGTTAATACCCCTTTATTAATACCTATCTTCCCAATAACTTCGATCGGGTCTCCCCTCATCTCTCTAACAATGAATTGAACTTAAAGTCTTCAATTTTTCTCATAAGGAAGATTTCAATGCTATGATTAATTTAGTCATCCTACCTGAATGTTTTCTAACAATTTTATGTCCATTCTGTAATATGGAAACCAGAACTGAGCTGCAAAATTAGGTGAACCCTTATTAAATGAATAAAGCGCAGTATGACCCTGGACTTCTTTGCTTACACTTTTGATATAAATCCCAGAATCTATTTCCCTTTTTTTAAAAAAAAAATGACCTTAGGCATTGCGCTTGGTTTAAGGTTCCCCCCAAAAAACCCCCAAGCCCTTTTTTCGCAACTGTATGCAAGCTACTCATTTAATTTAAAGTACTAGGGTTAGGGGCACTCCCAACTTCAAACCTTGCTTTATCTACATTGAACTGCATCTGCCACTTTTCTGCCAAAAAGATTTTAAAATTTCAATTCAATTAAAAATTTTTATTCTCTAAAAAAGGTTTACAATGCTATTTACAAAAATTTGGGTATTTTTTGGGGACATGTAAAAAATTGGATTACAGAGTTACCACTAAACCTTAGCATGGCAAGGCATTTCGGGCATACTTATTTTAAATTCTTAAATGAAAAAAAATTCAAATTATGAGTAATTTTTTATATGGCTAATGACTAAATACTTTTTTGTGGTTTACAATGTGAATGCTTTTGTTTGGCACAGTAAAAAGTTTCAGTATTGGAGTATCACGGATTCATTATTTTAAGACTGAGATTAAATTTCTGTTTATGGTCAAATAGTGAGCGATGAAGTGTGAACCACCAGGTGGTATTCGTGAAGTTATTGACGGGGTATTCAGGGAGATAAAGTTTTCTAATGGTATTTTTGAAGGGTGATGAATGTTCTGCAGTCTAGGTTCTCAGGTAGGGTATTCCTTTTTGGGGCCCTTTTGACAACTTTGAATTTTTGTAAAGGTTTAGGGGACCGGGGAAATTTTCGTAAGATGTTTGTTTCGGGTTTTTTATGCCTGGGGGTTCTTCCCAACTATCAAGAAAGCTTTAAGTCAAGGTGAATTAGAGTTTAAGGCCCTGTAATATAGATTGCACGTATAAGTGGGGAGTACTGAACGGGAGAAGTTTAATTTTTGAAAGTGGGGGGTGTCGCCAGGGATGGGATTTAGTGATTACTTACGAAAGCTTTTTTTTTGGGTTTAAATTTTTGGCTTTAGGTGTTGCGCAGTTGACCCCAAGCAAAAACATAGGGAGGTAGGGAAAAAAATAATGAGTGGTAAGTGTGAAAGGGCATTTTGCGGCACGTATTATCGTTTCTTGGAGGGGATCCCAACCTTTTTTTGGATACTTTTTTGGCAAAAACGGGATATGGTGCGAAATTCAGGTTATTGCAGGTAAAAGCCTAAGAATTTTCCCCCCCTTTATTTCGGGAATTAGAGTGTTTGTAAATTTTAATGTTAATTTTGGCATCCCTGCTCTCTACCAAAAATAATATAGTAAGTTTTTGTCAGTGTTAAGCTAATTTATTGGTTTGTCATCCAAGTCGATATTTTAATAGCTCCTCATTCACAAGGGTGTTAAGGGGTGGCAAGATTAGGGTGAAGATGACATAAGCGTTCATCAGCAAAGAGAATGGTTTAGGTTTTTGGGTAACGTTTGGAAAGGGCATTGATGTATATGAGGAAGAGCAGGGGACCAAGGACATTTCCCGCGAACTCCAGATCAAGTGGCCGTGTTGTTTGATGCTGTGCTTTAATGGGACGTACTGATACCTATTAGTAATGTAAGATTTGAAAAAAGCAAGCGCATGGCCCTTTTAAACCTAGTGTCAAGTTTGAGGGTAGGTTTTTCGGGTTTCTGTGTCAAAGCTTTTTTTAGGTCAAAAAAAAATTCCCAGTTATTCCTTATTTTTCCATGCTGTGTAAAGCAGATCTAGCTTTTTATGATTGCTCATTATGTTTTATTTTCCTGAATCCAAACGGCGGGGGTTGAGTAGTTTTGACCTTAAAAATAAATACAGCTCCTGGCCAAAATTTTTAAAAAATTTTTGGTTGCAATTAAGTTAGATTTTGGCCTTAGTTTTTAAGTCTGTGGGGTCCCCACCTTATGTATTGGTGTAACCCTTGCCATCTTGATAGTTTTGGGGAAGGGCTACTCTATTGACTTTTTTAAAAATAATAAAAAGCATGCGAAAGGACAGGGGCCGCTCGCTTTTACATAATGGGGGGACATGAGACAGTTTCCCCGAGTTATTTTTAAGTGATTTTATGATCTCAATACTTCCGTGGGCTCAGTTGGTGCAAGAAAAGAATTGGGGAAATTTCCTCTGGGTATCCCCGGGCATGGAAATGAATTGGGTTTTTTACGGGCGAGTTTTAGATCCATGTTTGAGAAGAACTTTATCTTTTTACTGTTCTTTGGGATGTAGTGGTGTTTCATTGGGTTTTTTAGTTAGGACAAATTTTGGGTTTTTTCCAGTTTGGGGCCCCTAGAACTGAAGAGTGTTTTCCAGGTTTTTTTTATATCTCCCTAGTGCTGTAATCTACTGGAGTAGTAAGTTTTTGGCTTTTTTTTTTATTTTTGGTGAGAGCTGATAATATGTTTAAGAATTCTTTGTGTATTAAGCCCTCTAATTGCTTTTCTTTTGGTGTTTCTGTAAAAGGATTTCAAATGGTGCGGTTACCAGGGGCAACCAACCGTTTGTTTGGATCTTTTTTGTTTTTATAGACAATGTTTGTTGAATAGTCTAATAATTTGTTAAGAAAGAGCTGTCCAGTCATCAAAACCATTGGCCTTGGAAATTCTGTAGGCCAAAAAACATCTCTAGGCCTTGAACTTCCTTACTGAGGCCCCATGGAGTCTAAATGGACTTGTTGTATTCAAGTGGTGGTTTACAAAATTTTTCAAGGAAGGAGGGTAATGGTCTGAGTGCTACGTGATTACCCGATTAAGGGGGGGCTATAATTGGTCCATATGTGGTCTATTATGGTTTTGCTTTTTTCCCCTCAGTGACCGGGTTGGTTTATTTTATTTTTGGTATAAATTTGTTTTCAATTGTTGATGAAACAGTTACAGGCATCATCTAGTAAGCCAAGGGTGATTTTGAAGTCCCAGTAAGAGAAGGGGGTCTTTTAAAATTTGTCTGTTTGTTTTAGTGACTTAATTTCTCACTAAAATTTGGGATGTTCGGTGAGACCGTAAATGGCCCCAATTGTTTAGGGGCAAAGGGTTTTTTACAGAAAATTAGCAAAAATGTATTTCCCCATATTCACACAAAAGCAAGGGGAAAAGACAAGAAATTGGTTAAAAAAATAGATTGAAAATACCACCCCCCCCAACTTGTTTGTTCTGCATTTGTGAATTGCTTGTTCCGGGTAAGGGTAGATATCTATTTGCCCCGCTTAAGCCAGGTCTCAGAAAAAAATTTGCAGGAGAAGGGTTCTTTAGTGATTCAAGGAGTGCTAGGAGGTCATCATAGTTTTTGCTTAAGGACCTGATGTTGTATTTTAGACGATAACTTTTAGCATTGTTAGGAAGTGGGGGTTTGTGATGCGTGTAAAAAGGGCAGTTATTTTCCCAAAAGGGTTTTGATTGGTGTCAGTTTTATGGGGGTTTAGATCGGGGTCAACGTGATCAATCATCTTCTGGGTTTAAATTATGGTTATTTATATCCTGAGTTTGTTTGATTTCTAGTACTGATACTGTAGGGTGGGAAGTTTGGACAAGATATAGCAAGATTTTGGGGTCATGTAGGGTATAGTCACACTACACATAAAAATTTTGATGTTGTCTGTGTGTTGTGCTGGAATGAACTAAAGTACAACTGGGGATAAACAGTAATAAAAAATACAAATTAAAAATGAACAAGATTAGTTAAAGATTAGCCAAAACCCCGGCCCGGGCCTTGCCCCAAGTGGTGGCCGGCCTTTGGCTCCCCTTTGGGGAGTGTCTGAGACCTAGTCTCCCGGAGGAGGCACAAGTACCTCCTCATTTTGGGACCAACCCCCCGGGCCCCTAGCCACAAGCAGGCCTCTCTGCCCTGCCATCCCCACCCCAAGGGGTAATGGAATGACAGTCTTATGAGCTAAACCCGGGGCCAGGCCCTACCCACCCTAAAAGGGGTTTTAGGCAGGTGTCACGATTTTTAAAAAACAAATTATTATATTATTATTAAAGATTACCCGGGTTTTTCCTCCCGGCCCGGCCTTTTTTCCAAGTGGTGGCCCGGCCTTGGCCCCTCTTTAGGGAGTGTCGAGACCTAAGTCTCCCAGGGGAGGAGGACAAAAACCTCCTCACTTTGGGACCAACTGTCCCCAGGCCCCCCCACAACAGGCCTCTCTGGCTGCCTCCCCCCCCCAAAGGGGGGCAAATGGGAATGACAGTCTTAGACTAAAGGCCGGGCTCAGGCACCTACCCTACCCAAAAGGGGGTTAGGATGGGTCGATCTGATAAAAAAAAAGACCCCCACTTGTAATTGACAAAGGTCTAATAATGACTTTTGTGGTCTCTGTTTGAGCTAGAGTGACTAAAGTAAAAATATTTTAATCTAATAAATTTAAAATACAAATTAAAAATACACATTCTTCACTAGAAAATTTCCTTGGGCTAATATAGTGAATTTGGTATTGACTATGCTTTAGGGAGAAGAGCAGGTAAAAAATGAATTTAACAATAATTAAAAAAAACAAATTAAAAAATACAAATTAAAAAGCCCATCTCTCACTAGTAATTGCACTATGGTCTAATAAAATGAATTTGGTATTGACTATGATTGGGTAGAAAGAGCTAAGTAAAAAACAACTTTTGTCTAAATAATAAAAAAATACAAATTCAAATACACCATCCTCACTTAATTGCACTATGGTCCCCTATAGTGAATTTGGTATTTACTATGTATTGAGCAAGAATGAGCAGGTAAAACTGTGATTTAAACTAATAATTTAAGAAGGGAAAAGACTCTCAATTGTAATTGCACTAAGGGCTTATTAAGTTGTTTAAAGAATTTGAGTATAATTAATTTAATTGAGAGGATAAAATTAAAGGGAGCAAAATAAAAATAAAAACAAAAAAATTGATAAAAAAAAAAAATGGCAATGACTTGGGATTATGCTAGTAAAATGGTAGATAGGTGTATAAAATGTAGTTGAAAAAACTAGGGAAAAAGTAGGAATAAAAATGGCAATAAAAGAGTTTTTCAAAAGTTTTATCATATATTTAAAGTAAAATTGGGCAATAAAAGGGATTTAAATAAAAAATTTGGGGAATTGAGTATTTTTTTAAAATGAGGTAGAATTTGAAGACAATTATGGTTTTATAAAAAAAAAGAGGGAAAATAGTGAAGTTTTAAAAAGGGGTAGATTCTGAATATTTAATACATTAAGACTATGAGGGAGAATGGCGTTGAGTACAACAAACAAAAAAAGTATTGGAGTATTAAAATTTTTGGGGGGACAAAAATTTTGACAATAGACAATATAACACAACGGTGGGCTATGGGGGATTACTGCACTTTACTCTATTCTGTTAGTCCCCCCTTAAAAGTTTTAAGGTCATTTCTTGGGTGAATATCCTTTTCCCGTGGCTGTTTCCCAACGCTATTTTTCCATCCCTCACAAAGCACTGGGGATTTTTTGGGGATAGCCATTTTCTTTAGCCGATAAAGAAAGGGTTTTGTTTCTCATTTGTAAGGGAAATCATTAAAAAAAACATCATTTTCATAGTAATAGATGTTTTTTAGTAGGTTGTTTCTTTTTTAACTATTTTTTTGGGAAATTTAACAGCACTGTTTTTTTTTACCGCAGGAAACCCCTCAGTTGCAACCCTTTAAGCATCACTACTATTTAAGGCGAAGGTGGCCTTTTTAAGCGTAAAGGGGGGCTCCATGCAGGTCTCTTTGGGCCGTGGGTAATTTGGGGTGTTATACAACACTCAGATAGCTGCTGTTTGGGCATTATGGCTTTGGGAATTGATTAGACATTTGGGAATTTTGGTTTCCCCTCTTGATCTTTCCTCTGTAATGTTGGGATAATAGGGGGGCTTGGGCTTTTAAAGTGTTGATGGGGGTCTAGGGACCGGGTGTGGTGTTGCTTTTTTTTTTCTAGAGTGTCTAGTTTATGTTCTAGAGCAGTGATCTTTTTGAGGGAATCTGCATTGCACCTTTAGTTCCCGCATTTTCTTGAGTTAGTTTGGTGATCGTTTGGTTCGAAACAAAGGAGTTTAGCTATTTCTGGGTCGGTGATCTTTTTGACATCAAATACTGGGGAAGGAGTTATCTTTGGGCTGTAGCGGCGGGGAGTTTTTTCGCTGCGGTGTTGTGGTGATGTCGGTGGGGGATGAGGGTTTGCCTGGGTGGGAGTACCACAAGTTTTCCTCGTGCATTACTTCTCCCCTTTATGTTTTGGAGCCAACTGGTTACTGGATCTTTTTTTATTTTTCGACCCTTTCCATTTGGGTTGGGTTTGGGGGAATAGTAGGCGATGGGGGTTGGGGGAATGTTTGGAGTATCACTTCGTGGGAGCGGGTAGAAGTTGCTAGAAAGTCCTATTAGTTGGTAATTTTTTGAAATTTGGGTGATTTCTGCGTTGCTTTATATCATCGGTTCCACACGTTAGTGTTTTGCGGGTCTTGTTAGGGCATCACTGGGCTCGGGAACCTCAGGTAGAAGTAAAAATAGAGACAAGGTTTTCCCTTTTACCCCCTGCCGCTGGCCGCTGCGGGGCTTGAACAATTATCCTACCTATCTTTTGCACGGCGAATATCACAGTAATTCCCCAAACAAGACATTGATAATATTAAAACACAACGGGGGCCCAAACTGATCCCGTGGAACGCCCCTGTTACAGATCCCCACTCGGATTTTAAACCCCCTTTAGGGCCTCTCTGCTCTGTCATAAGCCAGACTCGACCACGAGAGCCTTTTCCCCCGTGCCCCTGACGCCACTTTCTTTAACAGTCTTGGTGCGGAACTCAACAAAGCCTACAAAAAACTAGTAAAAATATCAAAATTTTTTTTTGGGTCAACCCCTCAAACGTTTACTGAAGAAGTTAAAAAATTAGTTTGCAAAACCGCCCCTTTTGGGAAACCAGCTAAGTAAACATTTAAACAAACAGCTTATCGAATGGCTTTTTAAATCTCAGCTATAATTTACTCTAGTAATTGCCTACAATTTAGGTCGGCCTTATTTGGGGGGTAATTTGACGGGAAAGACTTTCCCCTGTTTTTAAAAAGGAATTACATTAGCCATCTTCCACATTCAGACACTACACCTGTTTGAAGAGTAAAAATTAAAAATAAGTTTTAAAGGGTTTACAAGTTCCATTTTGCATTCCCCAAAAACCCTGAAAAAAACCCATCAGAACCCGCGACTTATTTTGCTTCAGTCGTCTACTGCTCAAACCATTTTACCTAGGGACTGTAGTTACATAATTTATCTTCTTTTGGCCCACTATAAAAATTAAAACGGAAATTGTTAGTGCCTTTCCGTGTAAAAACTGAAGAAAATAATTATTAAAATCAACTTTTTATCTCTTTGTCAGTAAGGTGCCCCTAGTTTTTTTAAGGGGACCTATCTATCTCTAACTTTTGTTCTATAACATGAAACAACATTGAAACAAAGTCTTACAGGTTTTTTACAAATATTTCTATGACAAGGTTCATTTTTTTTTTTATTTTATTTTTAAAAAATTTACACTTAATATTAAATAAAAAGATATAAACTGGGTCAGAGACCCAATCCCACAGAACATACACTAAACAATTTTAACAACACATTGTAATTGAAAAAAAGAGGTTTTCCCACAACACTAAACAAATTTTTTTCCCTATAAAATACTCTATAATATAACAATATAAACTATATAACTATATAAACTATATAAAACATAAACAATAAACCTTTTAATTTTAGTTTAACAACATGACTGACATAAACAAAGGTTCACAACCTTTACATAGATAATCAAGGAATGACATACATCACAAACTCAGTTAAAAAAAAAAAATTCCCTTCCCCCAAAATTTAACCCCCATACAAAAAAAATTACCCAAAAACATCATACTGCCTCACTACAATCCCTCTTTTAAACATTAAAAAAATGAAAGTCCAAGCCCCACACTTTTTCTAACACTGGTAGGGGAAAGGCATCAATTCTGAAAGGGATCATCATCAGGGGAAATTTAAAGGATTTCGACTGGGCGAAGATTGGAAAAAAATGGGGTTGTGTTCGCAAATCTTTGGGTTTGTTTTACACACAGATTACGTTTTTCCTGGTGACCTTGGGCTGTGTTCATGCTTTAAACATGACCACGAAGGGTGGCTACGGGCCCCGACGGGGGCCCGAGCCTCACAAAATCTGCACCCAGGTGGGCGGGTGTGAGGTCACAGGGAGCACTCTGCTGCTGGGTCTGTCCCCACACCTACAGTCCCCATACAATCCAGGGGAGCGGGCCCAAACGTTCCTTGGAAAGCGGGGGGGGTTTGGGGGATGCTTGGGGGGAGGGGGGAGCCCCCACCAAAAGGCCAAGGATGCAGTGGGGACTACGTATCTACCAAACTCCCCTAGGCCGTCGCAGCCCCACCCAAAAACTTTCACCCCCAATGGCCATAGGGGCCTGGAAGGGGCCAGGAGGGGTAGCTCCCCAAATGGAAGGATGGGGCCCTCCCAGGGGCCTACACCCTTTTCCGGCCTCCACAGTGGACGGGGGCGGCTGACCCACGTGGGAAAAGGATTCCCCCCCCAGCTCAGCACAAGCAGCCAGGGCCTTCAACAAAATTTAAGGGGCCCAACTACGGTTTTTAAGATCCCGGAAGGGCAAAACCCCCCTCAATTCCGCTGCGAGTTCACTCTCAGAAACAGGTTCTGGTCATTCCCCGGAAAGAAGACTCTTATGAGGATTTTAAGGGGCTGGGGTGACCCTCCCACAGGGGGAACTGGTTCTTCGGAGAAGGTTACAAGGGGGGCTTTTAAAACGTCCCTGTGCCCCTCCCACTGGATCCCATTTTGAAGTGCCCAATTGTCAAGGCAGCGACCCTGCAACGGGAACAAGGTGCCCACCCCCACGTGCTGACCACCACAAAGGTCCACTTCCCATGCCCGGACCTTGAGTCGGGGAAAATTTTAAGACCCGCCCCCCTACCTGTAGGCCCATAAATGCTTCAAAGCCGGGGTTCACTCAAATTTTTCAGCCCCTGCCCCAGGAAGAAGTGTGGTGGGGCAGCAAGGCACAACTCAAGGGCTGCATGGGAATCCTCAAACAGCAACTGGCGAAGCCCCCGGCAAGCCCCAAATGTGCCAACTGCTCAAAGAGGGACCATGCCTGGAACCAGAGCTGTCCTGTGATGGTGCAGCACTGGCAGCAGGTTCGTCATCGGAACGACCCGACAGCCCCGACGCCACCCAGCCTTGGAACTGCCCAGCAACAGTCAGCATGGGCTCCAATCACGGTGTCCCGGATACCGCAGGAGGGAAATACCAGCGAATTCCCAGCACTGGGCTCCCAGCGGTTGCATCAGTGGGCAGGCACTGGTTTGCAGCAGCGCGGTCAACTGCAGGGTCAGATGGCAAGGTGGCCACGAAGAGAGAATCATTGGGAAAAACAGCCACAGGCCAGGCACACTGCCCAGCAGGTCCCAGCTGGGCACCAACATTCCTTGCCATACCGCCAGCAGGCCTCTTCCCAAGGGCAGGCCCCTACTGTGAGTGGCCAGAATCAGGCAGAGGTTCCCCGCCAGGGGACTTGGAAGCCCATGGCCACTCATGCCGGGCCCAGGGTGCACCCAGCTTATGCTGCTGCAGTGTCAACAGCCACCCAGACATACCCAGTGACCCAGCCCCAACTCGACGGGTCATCCAGCTCAATGCCTGCAGAGGTAATGGTCGAATCCTTTCCGGATCGACTGAAGAAAACCATCAGGGTCATCTCAGCGCTCCTCTGTCGCCTGCTTCCATCGGCAGAGGACAGGGGCGCCTGCAGGCAACTCTTGTCAAGGATGCTGGGCGTGGTCCTACTGGACAGGAAAGACTCAATGGAACTTCAAGCCATTATCCAGGAGTCCTTCCAGTCTGTGATGGAGGAGGCCCCGGAGTCACCAACAACGGACGACGAGTCCCAGGCAGAGATGGAATCAGTGAGCCACCTCTGCGGCCCTTGAAGATCCTCCAGTGGAACATTTGTGGGCTGCAGCGGAAACTTCACTTAGTGATTGAAGCTGCAGTTCAGGATGAGGTTGATGTCTTCCTGTTTCAGGAGACACTCACCGATTCGTCACGTCCAATACAGCCACGTATTCCGGGATTCTCTGCCTACCTTCAGCGCCTGGAAGGGACTGGCAGGGGCACAGCGCTCTATGTCAGGACCACTATCCCTCATTCAATCTCCACTGACCCCATCGACTGTGGGGAGGGCGTAGAGGTTCAGGCTGTCACCCTACACCTGTCGGATGGACCTCTCGTGGTTTACAATGTTTACAGAAGCTCTCGGTACACCCTTGACATTTCAGAGGTGGCAGCACTCGCCCCACGGGAGGGTCTTGTTGTGGCTGGGGATGTCAATGCCCACCACCCAATACTTTCTTCTGTCTCTCCTACCAACGCAGCTGGGAGGCACCTTGCCACTGTGCTGGAGGAGGTCCCTGAGATCGCCCTCCTCAATAATGGTGAGCCAACCAATCACTATGGTGGCCACTTGGATGTCACACTCATCTCTAGGCGGTTGCTCTCGAGTGCGAGATTGGAGGTCCACCCCCATCTCACCAGTGATCACTTTGCAGTGGTCACCATGCTGATGGTCGAGCGGTGCCCGCTCCCCACACCTACCCCCAGATGGAATCTAAAAAAGGCCGACTGGCAGTGCTTCCAGGAGGTCACTGAGCGCTGGTGGGCGGAGTCTACTCTTCCAGAAGACCCAGATGAGGCGGCTCAAAGCTTGCAGGTGGCCTTCACATGTGCAGCTGAGGCAGCAATACCTCAGATTACAGGTGGAGGGTCATATAAACATGACTGGTGGTTTTACAATGAGGGCATCATGGAACAGAACCACCGCATCAATGTCGTACGCAAGATGCACAGGCGTAATCCCACGGTTGAGTCCATGCGTCTGCTCAGGGAAGTGGTGCAGCATGCACGCCATGTCTCACACAGGGTCCGGCAGGCTAAATGGTTCGAGTGGTGTGCCTCCTTCAGCTACTCCTCCACCTTATCTGAGATTTGGACCAAGTTACGATTGGCCACTGGGCAGCATCGCAGTGTGGCTCGGTTGCATCCAGACCCTGCAACGGAGGCAGAGTGTCTGGTGGACCTATTCACCTCCAGAGCGGCATGGCTCA
>NC_069452.1:34227664-34273421 GCF_026875155.1 Cherax quadricarinatus | reverse complement strand
TTTTTCCTTAAAGGTATACAGTGAAAACCTCCCCCCCCCCCTCCATTCATTCAGTTACACTAATATAATCTATACAGTCCACAATAATTAGTAGCACTGTACTTATGGGTGCTATCCAATCCATACTGGTCTCGGTTAGATATGGATAAGATTGTGAGGTCGAAGGAACCACCTGCCGTGACAAGGGGTGGGTAAGTATTCTCACATGTCTACATGGGGTGACTACGGTAAACAATATGGTTGTCTCCCAATGAGTTTACTTGTATGCATGTAATGTTGAGGTACATAAAGGTAATCACCCTAGAAAATTTTCCATAGAGGGGGAGGGGGGATTTTGAGGTGTGGAGGTACTAGCGGTAACGGTTTATTGTACGATGTGTCGTAATTGAGAACTGTATGGGAGGAGGTGGGAGAAGGATTTTTCGGAAGGGTATAGAATGTTAACGTTAGGTTTCTCATGAATCTACGACTTGGGGTGAGTGATAAGGGGGGGGGTTGGGCATTACATACGAGAAGCGAGAATTCAGGGGGACACAGCGGGGTCACCTCCTGGAGAGGGGTGAGAGTGAGGTGTATGTGGGTATAGAAAGGTGTAGATGTGTGGCATAAGTGTATGTAGCATGCAAGTGGGCACAGAAAGCAAAGGTGATATCACATAATTACGTAGTAATGAATGGAGAATTCTGTGTTTGATGTGTCAGGGTTGTCATGACCTTCTTCATGTATTAAGTGTGAATGGTGTCAAGATTATAGGTGTAAGACCTTGAAGAGCTTTTGGGCTTATGTAGAGTATGCGTTTATAGCCTTTATTGGGCATATTTCATGTGCGTTTAATCGTATCGCAATGAGAGGTTATTTAAATTATGTTGTTGTGTTTAGTGTTGAGGTTTTTAGTGAGTTGTACTGACCTTTTTTAGCATTATATAATATGCTCATCCAGTTGATGAGAGATGGAACGCTAATGACTTCCATAAAGTTGTAATGCCTCGTTAAAATTTTGCAATGGGAGAGCATTGTTTTAGTCTCTTACTTTATATAATGTGCTCAGCCAGTGGAAGAGGCTGTATTAATATTTAGTAATATTTATTAATATTTATTTAGTATAAGTTCTATTCTATTCTATTCTATTTGATTCGCCGGTATGGTATACCGGCCCGGGTCTCTTCCATTTTGGTGACCCGGCATTGGCTCCCCGTGTAGGGAAGTGAGATTTATCGTTACTTGCACCTGCGTGGCAGGCCTTCAGCAGGAAGGGGGGGGTACCTTACCGGCCCTATGGCCAGATGACGTACCAAACGTTAGTGTGCACTAACAGTGGCTGGTGTGCAGTGCAATGGAGGCCCAAAGCAGGCCCTCGCAGCAACTTCAGCGGGGGGGGCAGATGACGTGCAAGGACTGGAAGTAAGGTTTCCAAGTCCCTGACAGCTAAGTACACAAGATGTGCTGCCTCTCCTCTCGGGCCTGCCCTACTGGAGTCATTGGGAAGTGTCTACGGCGAAGGGGCATAGTAGCCAGGCAGTCTAACAGATAGTGCACCAAGGGCTGCGGAACCACTTGGTCACAATGGGCACAGAGCTCCTCTCATGCCCGTTCAACAATCCGCACAGTGGTGGGATACCCTAAGCGTAGGCGGTGGATATGCACCCTCAGTTCCCTGGACTGTGTCCGAATACTTGGAGGGGGCACCCTGTGGGTTGCCCTGACATATCAACAGAGACTTCGTGAATCCCCAGGGTCAGGGAATGGGCGCCTGGCTGCACCAGCAGCCCACAGTGCAATCTGGCTGAGGCTGATGGAGATCACAGCACGTGGCTGTGCCTCGAGGGTTGCAGTCCTAGCAGCCTCATCTGCAGCATCATTGCCAGGGATACTCACATGGCTCGGGATCCAATTGAGGGTAGCCCTGCGACCTTGGGCCATGAGAGTCTGCAGGTCACCCCGGATGGATGTGATTAAAGTGTATGTTGTCCTTTGGCTCTCTGTGCATAAGCGCTTGGATCGCTGCCTTGGAATCAACGTGGATGAAGGAGGGATGCTGATGATCTGCAAAAGCATGCTGCAGAGCTTGTTGGATGGCAAAGAGTTCGGCCTGGAGGATGGTGCAATGGTCTGGGAGGCGCCAACCTGCTATCAGATTGCTGTGGAACATCCCAGCAGCTGTGCAGCCTGCCACCGGGTCTCTGGAGCCATCAGTGTAATATGGCACACACCCTGGGCCTTCCGCATCCACAATGCTAGCCGAGGCAAGGTGGTGCAGAATGTCCCAGGTGCAATGCCTCTTGCTGTCTGGTAGAGTTGTCCAGCGCACCGCAAACAGCTCCAGTGCCCAAGGGGGTGGCATCGTGTAGTTCGCTGCCAGTCTGTCGCAGCCTCCTGCCTGGAGCAATGTCATGGGCAATAGCTTCTGTGTGGCATCTGCTACCGACCACATCCATCGGCGGCCGGGATGCAGTGGAATGACCTGTCCCTGGCAGACCTGTAAATCTCTCATCAGTTTGTCAGCCCCTGGGAGTCGGAGTTACTTTGCGATCCTCTGGCAGCTACAGTTGGTCCTGTCTTCAAGAGGCTGTAGCTGCACCTTAAGGTTCAGAGCAACTGCATTGGCCCACCTAGGAGCCCCCAGCATGGCCGTTACAGCTGTGTTCTGGATGACACAGAGGGATTTGATGTTTGTGGGTCTGGCGTGAACGAGAGCAAGTGCCCCATAGTCAACGAGGGAACGTATTGCCTGGATGTAGAACAACCTCATGACGTCGATGCTGGCCCCAACCCTAGGGTTGGCCATGGCACTCAATGCCCTGACCCTCTGCAGAGCCCTCTCTTTAATGTGGCTCACATGTTTCTGGAAGGTGAGGTGCCTGTCAATGTAGATGCCAAGGTACCTATAACTGTGAACCCACTCCAGGTCGATGCCCAGGACCCGCAGCCTCTGACTGGGCACCTTGGTGCGAAGGATCATGGCTTTGGATTTTGCTGCAGATATCTTGAGCCCCAAGTGACAGCAGGTGGAAGCCAGCAGATCGAGGTCCTCCTGGGCACGCTGCAAAAGCTGGTGCTTCCTAGGTATGACAAGTGCCAGGTCATCAGCATAGCTGAGGAGGATGGTGCCTCTGGAGAAAGGCAGGCACACCAGCTGGTGCATCAGTACATTGAACAGGGTGGGACTAAGCACCCCGCCCTGTGGAGTGCCATTGTCCAGGGTCTTGAGAGATGAGGCATGCCCCTGGAAGTGTACCCGGGCCCGTCTGTCCTGGAGATAGGAACGAAGCCATGAAAGCAGCCTGCCTTTAATCTCCCTGTGGGCCAAGAGTGAGAGGATGAGCAGGTGCACTGGCTAGCTCAAAAGCTTTCTCAGGTCAAGAAAGAACAACATGTGGGCTTGGGCGTCCGACCCAATGCCGGTCAGTAGAGTGGTAAGGCTTTCGAAAGTGCCCACTCCTTTGGTGAAGCCATAGAGGTGTTTATGAGGAGGGCCAAGCTTCCACCTCAGGCGCTCCAACACCATCCTTTCAGACACCTTCGAGATGCAACTGGTGAGGGAGATGGGTCTCACACTGCCAGGATCCCCAGGCTTAGGAATCGGTATGATGTCAGCCTCCTTCCATACGACAGGGAGTTTGCCAGCTTGCCAAGTCTGGTTGATGACCCCCAGGACAGCTGAATTTCCAGAATGGCCAGACCGAGTGATCATGCCATAGGTGATACCATCATGCCCCGGTGCAGTGTCTCGATGAGATGTGAAGGCTGTCTGGAGCTCCTGGTCGGTGAAGTCTTCATCCATGACGTCCTTAGCCTGGCATGCCGCTTGGATTACCATCACCCTTCTAGGAAGGAGGGTGGCTTGGAGGTCCTGGAGATCCTGAGGCAGTTGAGCCATGGCCGCTCTGGAGGTGAATAGGTCCACCAGACACTCTGCCTCCGTTGCAGGGTCTGGATGCAACCGAGCCACACTGCGATGCTGCCCAGTGGCCAATCGTAACTTGGTCCAAATCTCAGATAAGGTGGAGGAGTAGCTGAAGGAGGCACACCACTCGAACCATTTAGCCTGCCGGACCCTGTGTGAGACATGGCGTGCATGCTGCACCACTTCCCTGAGCAGACGCATGGACTCAACCGTGGGATTACGCCTGTGCATCTTGCGTACGACATTGATGCGGTGGTTCTGTTCCATGATGCCCTCATTGTAAAACCACCAGTCATGTTTATATGACCCTCCACCTGTAATCTGAGGTATTGCTGCCTCAGCTGCACATGTGAAGGCCACCTGCAAGCTTTGAGCCGCCTCATCTGGGTCTTCTGAAGAGTAGACTCCGCCACCAGCGCTCAGTGACCTCCTGGAAGCACTGCCAGTCGGCCTTTTTAGATTCCATCTGGGGGTAGGTTGGGGGAGCGGGCACCGCTCGACCATCAGCATGGTGACCACTGCAAAGTGATCACTGGTGAGATGGGGGTGGACCTCCAATCTCGCACTCGAGAGCAACACCGCCTAGAGATGAGTGTGACATCCAAGTGGCCACCATAGTGATTGGTTGGCTCACCATTATTGAGGAGGGCGATCTCAGGGACCTCCTCCAGCACAGTGGCAAGGTGCCTCCCAGCTGCGTTGGTAGGAGAGACAGAAGAAAGTATTGGGTGGTGGGCATTGACATCCCCAGCCACAACAAACCCTCCCGTGGGGCGAGTGCTGCCACCTCTGAAATGTCAAGGGTGTACCGAGAGCTTCTGTAAACATTGTAAACCACGAGAGGTCCATCCGACAGGTGTAGGGTGACAGCCTGAACTCTACGCCCTCCCCACAGTCGATGGGTCAGTGGAGATTGAATGAGGGATAGTGGTCCTGACATAGAGCGCTGTGCCCCTGCCAGTCCCTTCCAGGCGCTGAAGGTAGGCAGAGAATCCCGGAATACGTGGCTGTATTGGACGTGACGAATCGGTGAGTGTTCTCTGAAACAGGAAGACATCAACCTCATCCTGAACTGCAGCTTCAATCACTAAGTGAAGTTTCCGCTGCAGCCCACAAATGTTCCACTGGAGGATCTTCAAGGGCCGCAGAGGTGGCTCACTGATTCCATCTCTGCCTGGGACTCGTCGTCCGTTGTTGGTGACTCCGGGGCCTCCTCCATCACAGACTGGAAGGACTCTGGATAATGGCTTGAAGTTCCATTGAGTCTTTCCGTCCAGTAGGACCACGCCCAGCATCCTTGACAAGAGTTGCCTGCAGGCGCCCCTGTCCTCTTGCCGATGGAAGCAGGCGACAGAGGAGCGCTGAGATGACCTGATGGTTTTCTTTCAGTCGATCCGGAAAGGATTCGACCATTACCTCTGCAGGCATTGAGCTGGATGACCCGTCGAGTTGGGGCTGGGTCACTGGGTATGTCTGGGGGCTGTTGACACTGCAGCAGCATAAGCTGGGTGCACCCTGGGCCCGGCATGAGTGGCCATGGGCTTCCAAGTCCCTGGCGGGGAACCTCTGCCTGATTCTGGCACTCACAGTAGGGGCCTGCCCTTGGGAAGAGGCCTGCTGGCGGTATGGCAAGGAATGTTGGTGCCCAGCTGGGACTCTGGGCAGTGTGCCTGGCCTGTGGCTGTTTTTCCCAATGATTCTCTCTTCGTGGCCACCTTGCCATCTGACCCTGCAGTTGACCGCGCTGCTGCAAACCAGTGCCTGCCCACTGATGCAACCGCTGGGAGCCCAGTGCTGGGAATTCGCTGGTATTTCCCTCCTGCGGTATCCGGGACACCGTGATTGGAGCCCATGCTGACTGTTGCTGGGCAGTTCCAAGGCTGGGTGGCGTCGGGGCTGTCGGGTCGTTCCGATGACGAACCTGCTGCCAGTGCTGCACCATCACAGGACAGCTCTGGTTCCAGGCATGGTGCCTCTTTGAGCAGTTGGCACACTTGGGCTCTGGCCGAAGGGCTTCGCCAGTTGACTGTTTGAGGATTGCAATGCAGTCCTTCGAGTCGTGTGCCTTGCTGCACACACCACACTTCTTCTCTCGCTGGCAGGTGGCTGTAATATGAGTGAACCCCTGGCAGTTGAAGCATTGTACTGGGCCTGACAGGTATGGGCGGGTCTTGAATCTTCCCCAGACTCCAAGGTCCAGGTGCATGGGAAGTGGACCTTTGTGGTGGATCAGCACGTGGCGGGTGGGCACCTTGTTCACCGTTGCAGTGAGTCGCTCCGCCTTGACAATATTGGGCACTTCAAAATGGGATCCAGTGGGAGGGGCACAGGGACGTGTAAAAGCACCCCCTTGTACACCTTCTCCGAAGCAACCAGTTCCACCATGCTGGGATGGGTCACAACCAGCCCCTTCAACTCCTCATAAGAGTCTTCGTCCCGAGGAATGACCAGAACCTCGTTTCTGAGAGTGAACTCGCAGCGGAACTTGAGGTGGGGTAGACCTTCCAGATACCTTACAAACCCGTAGTTGGGAACCTTGAATTTGTTGAAGGCCCTGGCTGCTTGTGCCTGAGCTGAGCGGGAACTCCTCCTTCCACGTGGAGTCAGCCAGTCCCCGTCCACTGTGGAGGCCGACGCAACTGGTGTAGGGACCTGGGATGGCTCCATCCTTGCCAGTTGAGGAGCTACATCCTCCTGGCTTCCTTCCACGACCCCTATGGCCATCTGGGGGTGCAAGTCTTCTTGGGTAGGGGCTGCCGACGGACCTAGTGGCAGTTTGGTAGATACAGTAGTCCCCACTGCATCCTTGGCCTTCTTGGTGGGGGCTCCCACCTGCCCCAAGTCATCCTCCAACTCGTCCCCGCATTCCAAGGAACGTTTAGGCCGCTCTCCTGGATCTGTCATGGTGACTGTAGGTGTGGGGACAGAGCCAGCAGCAGAGCTGCTGCCTGTGACCTCACAGCCGCCCACACTGGGTGCAGAGCTGTGAGGCTCAGAGCCCCAGTCGGGGCCCGTAGCCACCCTCTCGTGGCTCACTGCTCTGAAGCACTGAACACAGTCCAAGGATCACCAGGAACAACGCTAATCTGTGTGTAAACTAACACAGATTTGCGAACACAACACACACTGTTTTCCAATCTTCGTCCAGTCGATAATCCTTATGAATCTCCTGATGATGATGCCTTTCACGAATTGATGTCCTCTTCCCTACCAGTGTTAGTATAAGTGTGAGGCTTAGGACTTTCATTTTTTTAATGCTTAAAGAGGGATTGTAGTGAGGCACGTATGTATGTTTTTAGGTAATTATTATTGTATAGGGGTTAATTTTGGGAAGGGAATGTATTTTTTTTAACTGAGATTGTGATGTATGTCATTCCTCTGATTATCTACTGTGAAGGTTGTGAACCTTTGTTATATGTCAGTCATAGTATGTTAACTACAAATCTGAAAGGTTTATATAGTTTATGTTTTATATAGTTTATATAGTTATATAGTTTATATTGTTTATATTATAGTAGTATGTTATATGGAAAAATTTGTTTAGTGTATGTGGGTAACCTCTTTTATGTCAATTACAATGTGTTGTTAAAACTTGTTTAGTGTATGTTCTGTAGGATTGAGGATCCTACTGTACCCAGTTTATATCTTTTTATTTAATATTAAGCTGTGAAGTTTTTAAATAAAATATAAAAAAAAAATGAACCTTTGTCATAGTAATATTATGTAAACTACACCTGTAAGACTTTGTTTCAATGTATGTTTCACTGTATATAGAACAAAAGTTAGAGATAAGATAGGTCCCCTTAAAAATAACTATGGGCACCTTACTGACAAAGAGAATGAAATGTGCTCGATTTTAAATAATTATTTTCTCTCAGTTTTTACACAGGAAGACACTAACAATATTCCAGTAATTAATTTTTATAGTGGGCCAGAAGAAGATAAATTATGTAACATCACAGTCACTAGTGAAATGGTTGTGAAGCAGATAGACAGACTGAAGCAAAATAAGTCGCCGGGTTCTGATGAGGTTTTTTTCAAGGGTTCTTAAGGAATGCAAAATGGAACTCTGTGAACCATTAACTAATATTTTTAATTTATCTCTTCAAACAGGTGTAGTGTCTGATATGTGGAAGATGGCTAATGTAATTCCTATTTTTAAAACAGGGGACAAGTCGTTACCGTCAAATTACCGCCCAATAAGCCTGACCTCAATTGTAGGCAAATTACTAGAGTCAATTATAGCTGAGATTATAAGAAGCCATCTCGATAAGCATAGCTTGATTAATGATACTTAGCATGGATTCACAAGAGGCCGGTCTTGTCTAACTAATTTATTAACTTTCTTCAGTAAAGCGTTTGAGGCTGTTGACCACAATAAAGAATTTGATATTATTTACTTAGATTTTAGTAAGGCTTTTGATAGAGTTCCGCACCATAGACTGTTAAAGAAAGTGGCAGCTCATGGCACTGGGGGAAAAGTGCTCTCGTGGATCGAGTCATGGCTTACTGACAGAAAGCAGAGAGTGTCCATAAATGGGGTTAAATCCGAGTGGGGATCTGTAACAAGTGGCGTTCCACAGGGATCAGTCTTGGGCCCGTTGCTGTTTATAATATATATCAATGATCTTGATGAGGGAATTACTAGTGATATTCGCCGATGACACAAAGATAGGTAGGATAATTGATTCAAGCGCCGCAGCAGCGGCAGCGGCAGCGTCAACAGGAACCTTGTCCTCTATTTTTACTTCTACCTGAGGTTCCCAGCAGCCCAGTGATGACCTAATCAAGACCCGCATAACACTAACATGTGTGGATACCCAGAATGATATAAAGCAACTGCAGAAATCACCCAAAAGTTCACAAATTACCAACTAATAGGACTCGTTCTAGCAACTTCTACCCCGCTGCCACTGAAGTGATACTCCACAACATTCACCCAACACCCATCGCCTACTATTCACCCGAAGCCACAGCCAATGGACAAGGGTCAGAACAATAAAAGAAGATCCAGTAACCAGCTAAGGACTCCTAACATCAAAGGTGAGAGAAGTAATAGCACGAGGAAAACTTGTGGTACTGCCAGCCAGGACACAACCCTCATCACCCACCGACATCACCACAACACACGACAGACGACAACAAACATGCCCGCCGCTACAGTCCAAGATAACTCCTTCCCAGTATTTGATGTCAAGAAGATCACCGACCCAGAAATAGCTAAACTCCTTATGATTCAGAACCAAACGATCACCAAACTAACTCAAGAAATGCAGGAACTAAAGGCTAGCAATGCAGATTACCTCAACAAGATCACTGCTCTAGAACATAAACTAGACACTCTAGAACAACAAAGCAACACCCACACCCGGTCCCTAGACACCATCAACACTTTAAAAGACCAAGTCACCCTACTTACTACCAACATTACAGAGGAAAGATCAAGAGTGGCCAAAAAAATTGAAATGTCAAAAATCAATTTCCCAAAGACCTAATGCCCAAACAGCTATTGCGCTGTGTATTTAAACAAAAAAAAACATCTCCCCCCCCACAGTCCCCCGAGACCTGAGGGAACCCCCTACGCTTATCAAGGACCCCTTCGCCTTAAATGAGTGATGACTTAAAGGATTGCAAACTGATGGGTTTTCAGCAGGTAAAAAAACCCGTGCGTTAAAATTCCAAAATAGCTTACAAAGAAAAACCTACTAAAAAATCTATTACATAAAAACTGATGTTTACGTCAATGAGTCCTTTCCCCAAAATGAGAAAAAACCTTCTTTATGGCTAAAGAAAATGCGCTATGCCAAAAAATCCCCCGTGCTTTGGAGGGGGAAAAATAGCAGTTGGGAAAACAGCCCACTGGAAAGGTACTTCATCTCCACAGAACATGCCCTTAAAAACATTCCTAAGTGAGGCTGGCAACAAAAACAGAGTAAAGTGCAGAAAAAACCCATAGTCCACCGTTAGTTTATATGTATTTTGTCAAAATTTGTGCCCCCCAAAAATTTAATCCCCAAACTACTTTTAATTGTCTTGTTGTACTCAACGAATTCTACCTCAATCTTAATTGTATTAAAATTTCTACAGATTATCTCCTTTATTTCAACTTACCACACCCGTTCCATCTTATTCTTTTATAAACAAACCAAAACTTGCTTCAATAATTCTACCTTCACTTTAAAAAAACCAATTGCCCAATTTTATTCTAACCCCTTTTATTCCCCAATTTTATTTTAAAATATATTGTAAAACTTATTGAAAATCTTTTTTGACCATTTTTTTATTATACTTTTTTCCCCTGTTTTTCAACTACAATTTTTTTTTCATCCTATCTCCATCTTACTAGCATATTATAAACCAAGTCATTGCCATTTTTATTTTTATAAATTCTTTTTTTTTTTTATTTTTTTGCCCCTTTAAAATTTTATCCTCTAATTAAATCTAATTATACTCTAATTCTTGAAAACAACTTATAAAGCCCTTTAGTGCAATTCAATTGAGAGTCTTTTTCCCTTCATTTATTATTAGTTTAATCACAGTTTTACTCTAGTCATTCTTGCTAAAATTACATAAAAAACCAAAAATCATATACTAGCCATAGTGCAATTATAGTGAGAGATGTGCTATTTGTAATTGTATTTTTATATTATTAGAAAAAGTTGTTGTACTATAGCTCTTTCCCTAAATAATAGTCAATACCAATTCATATATTAGACCATAGTGCAATACTAGTGGAGACTGGTGCTATTTTTTAATTTGTATTTTTTAATTTTTTTTTTTATATTATTAGATTAAATTCAGTTTTCCCTTGTCATTCACCCCAAAAATTCAATCCCAAAATTTTCACTATTTAGACCCAGTGCAATTACTAGGGGAATAGTGTATTTTTAATTTGATTTTTATTTTATTAGTAACCTATTGATTTTAGTCACTCAGCTCAAAACAGAGACCCCCAAAAAAAATATTTTTAAACCTTTTTTTAAAAAATTAAAGTGGGATCTTGTTCTTATATCAACGACCCATCCCAACCCTTCTGGGTGGGGTAGGTGCCTGAGCCCGACCCTTTAGTCTAAGTGTCATTCCCATTTCCCCCCTTGGGGCGGGGGGGCACCAAGGGGGCCTAGCTTGTGGCTAGGCCGGGGGGACATTGGCCCAAAGATGAGGAGGATTTTGGCCTCCTCCCATGGGAGATTTAGGTCTCGACCCTCCCTAAGAGGACCCCAAGCCGGGCCACCACTTGGGAAAAAGGCCCCGGGGGGAAAATACGGAAAATTTTTAAAAATAATAATAATAATCTTGTTTATTATCGATCGACCCCATGCCTCCCCCCTTCTGGGGTAGGGTTGGTCCTGAGGGGGCCCTTTAGCTCATAAGACTGTCTTCCATTACCCCCCTTGGGGGGGGGATGGCAGACCGAGGGCCCTAGCTTGGGGCTAGCCTGGGGCAGTTGGCCCAAAGTGAGGAGGTTTGTGCCTCCCCCCAGGGAGACTTAGGTCTAACACTCCCAAAAGGGGGCCAAGGCCGGGCCCCCACTTGGACAAGGCCCCGGGCCGGGAAAAGAATACCGGCTAACTTTAACAAATCTTTTTCTTTTTTTAAATTTGTATTTTTTATATTACTATTTATACCTATTTGTATTTTGTTCATTCCAGCCAACCACAGACAACATCAACTTCATTTTGTGTAGTGACTTCCCCTACATGACCAAAATATCTAGCTATATACTTGTCCAAACTTCCTACCATACAGATATCGTACTAAAACCCAAACACAACTCAGGGTATAATAACCCAAAATTTAAAAACCCGAAAATGATTGATCACGTTGACCTGTCAAACCCCCATAAAACTGAACCCCTTAAAACCTATTGGAAATAACTGCCTTTATAACGCATACAACCACCACTACCTAACAAAGCTAAAAATCTATCAGTCAAATACAAAAATCAGGTCCTTAAGCAAACACTATGATGCCTTAGCACTCCCTTTAATCACTAAGACACCCTTTCCTGCTTATTCTTACCCGAGACCCGGCTTTTAAACGGCACAATGTTCTCCCTTACGGTACACAGAATTTACAATGCAGAACAAACCCCGTTGGGGGTGGTATTCAATCTATTACCTAACCAATTTTTCTTGTCTTAGCACCACTTGCTTTAGTGATGAAATGGGGGAAATTTTTGCTATTTTATGAAAAAACCTTAAGACGCCCCTTAACAAATTGGTGCATTTTCGGATTTCTCCCCCACGAACATCCCAAAATTTTAGTGGAAATTAAAGTCACAATAAAAAAACAGCAAATGAATAAGACCCTTCTCTTAGTGGGGAATTCAAAACAACCTTGGTTTAGATGATCAGCCGTAAATGATTTCACAACATATGAACAACACACTTCTCATACCAAAAAAACTAAAAAAACCAGGTCACTGGACAAGTGCAACCAAATAACCACATATGGGGCCTATCTACCCCCTTAAATCAGGGGGTAAACACGATAGCATACAGACACAAACCCCCTTCCCCCTGACAAAATTATAAACCCCCTTGAAAAACAACAAAGTCTCATTTAGACTCCTGACGAGGCCTAGTAAGGAATTCCCAAATGACCCAGGAGTTGATTGGCCTACAGAATTTTTCCAAAGGCCCCAAAGGTATTTTGCTGGAAGACATCTTTTTTAAACAAATTCTTGACATACAACAAAACATTGTCCATAAAAAAAAAGTCACAAACAAAAGGGTTGGTTGCCCCCGGGGTAACCAGCACCATTCTGAAAAATCCTGACAAGAAACACCAAATGAAAAGCAATAAGACAGGGCTTAATACACAAAAATATTCTTTAAACATATTTATCAGCCCACCAAAGTTTAAAAAAAAAAGCCCCAAACAACTATCTACTCCAGTGTTCCAAACATGAGGGTTAAAAGCCTGGAAAAACCTTCTCAGATTTAGGGACCCCAAAAGAGAAAAACCAGAATATTTTCCTAACTAAACCTAATGAAACCCCTACATCCCACGACACGTACAAATAAAAGACTTTTCTCAACATAGGATCTAATCTCGCCAGTAAAATCCCCATACCAATGCCATGCCCGGGGGCACCTAGATGGAAATTTCCCCCAAATTTTTCTATCTTGCACCAACTGAGCCCACGGAAGTCTTTTAGATCATAAGTCACTTAAAAAAAACTCGGGGAATCTGTCCATGTCCCCAAATTACGTCCAAGCGAGGGCCCATGTCCTTTTGCATGCTTTCATTACTTTTTAACAAGTCAATAGGAATGCACCCTTCCCGAAATACTCAAGATGGCAAAGGGGTTTCACCAAACATAAGGTGGTGACCACAGACTTAAAAATATAGGCCCAAAATCTAATTCCCTTTTTATCCAAAATTTTTTAGAAACTTGTGACGGGGCGTATTCATTATAAGGCTAAAACATACTCAACCCCTGCCATTTGGATTCAGGAAAAAAAAAAAGCCTAATGAGCAATCATAAAAATGCTAGATCGCTTTACACAGCACTGGAAAAAAGGGAAAATCCACTAGGAATTTTTTTGTAAGAAAAGCTTTTGACACGTAAACCACGAAACCTATCCTCAAACTTGCCAACGGTATAAGAGGCCATGCGCTTGTTATTTCAAATCTTACATTCTAATAGGTACAGTACGTCCCATTAAAAACAAGCATCAGCAACACGGCCATTGATACTGGGGGGGGGGGTTTCCCCAGGGAAATGTCCTTGGTCCCCTGCTCTTCCCCATATAATAAGACCTTTCCCAAAGTTACCCCCAAAACCTAAAACCCAATTCTTTGCTGATGACACGCTTATGTCATCTCTCCCCCTAATCTTGCCCCCCTTAACACCCTTTTGAAAGGGAGCGATTAAAAAATCGATTGGATGACAGCCCAAAAAACTTACGCTTAACACGACAAAAAATTACTTATTTTTTTTGGGAAAAGGCAGGGGGCAAAAATTCATTAAGATTGACAACACTTAATTCCAGAAATAAAGGGGGAAAATTCTTGGCTTACCCTTTACAATAACCTAATTTCAGCACCCATATCCGAATAGCCAAAAAAGTTCCAAAACGGTTGGGGTCCTCTCCAAAATCGATACTACTCCGAAAAATGCCCTTCTCACACTTACCCTATTTTTTCCAACCCCACCTTGCTATTTGTGCTGGGGGATCAACTGCGCACCACCTAAAGCCAATATAACCCCAAAAAAAAGCTGGTAAGAATAATCATAAAACCCATCCGGCAGCCACCCCCCATTTTAAGATCAAAAATTCTCCCATTCGTAAACCCCATTATACTGTGCAATCTAATCTACAGGGCCTTAAACTTAAAACAAAACCTTTACCCTTAAAAAAGCTTTTTTGTAGTTTTTACAGAACCACAGGCATAAAACCAGAAAAAAAACATCTCTGGGAATTTTCCCCCGTTCCACTAAACCTTTTCAAAATTCAAAGTTGTCAAAAACCCAAAAAAGAATCCCACCCGAGAACTCTAGAACTGCAGACCCAAATTTATCACCTTCAAACTACCTTAGAAAACATTTATCTCCCTGATCACCCCCTCCTAAATTCCGATACCACCCGGTGTTCACACTTTCACTGCTCCCTCATTTGACCATAAACGAAAAAAATCCATCTTAAAATAATGAATCCTGTGATATCCATGAAAAATATATACTGTGCCAAAACAAAAAGCATTCACATGCTAAACTCAAAAATAAAATTTTGTCACTTAGCCCCTAATACCAACTTACCCCCTAATTTTGTAATATTTTTAAATTTTAAAAATAAAATAAGTAGCCAAATGCCTTGCCTGCTAGCGTTCAGGGACACTCTGTAATCTCAAATTTTTCCAGTAAACCAAACAAAAAAAACCAAATTTTTGTAAACTCGATTGTAATCCTTATAGAGAATAAAATTTTAATTGAATTTAATTTGAAAAAATTTTTTTTTTTTGAAATGGCAGATGCAGTTAATGTAGATAAATGCAAGGTTCTGAAATTTGGGGGTGCCCAAACCCCAGTAAATTATAAGTTTAAAAGATGTAGAACTTAGGCCATACAGATTGCGAAAAGGACTTGGGGGGTTATGGTGAGCAGCAACCTTAAACCAGACAGCAATGCCATAAGCGTACATAATAAGCAAATAGATTTTCTGGGGTTATATCAAGAAGTGTAAGCAACAGAAGTCCAAAAGGTCATACTGCAGCTTTATACATCATTAATAAGGCCTCACCTAGATTATGCAGCTCAGTTCTGGTTTCCATATTACAGAATGGACATAAATTCGTTAGAAAACATTCAGCGTAGGATGACTAAATTAATACATAGCATTAGAAATCTTCCTTATGAAGAAAGATTGAAGACTCTTAAGTTACATTCACTTGTTAGACGAAGAATGAGGGGAGACCTGATCGAAGTGTATATGTGGAAGATAGGTATTAATAAAGGGGATATTAACAAGGTCTTGAGGATATCTCTCCATGAGAGAACCCGCAGTAATGGATTTAATTTTTTTTTTTATATTTTATTTAAAACTTCATGTACAAATATTTATAGGTACATATATTAATGTGTAACACTGACACTGATGATGAGCAATAACATTCACTACACAATCTACTGAATAAGCACATACATAAGGCCCTTAAAATAAACTTAACACAACCTATAGACTGCCGTACGTACATTGTTTCACAAGTACACAAGGGTTCATAGATATAATGGTACCTACCCATTATTACTTACAATCCCCTCTCCCCACCAATGAATACAGTCCACATTCCCTTATTCACTTAAAAAAAAAAAAAAAAAAAAAAAAAAAAAAAAAAAAAAAAAAAAAAAAAAAAAATGAACAAGGACAACATCAATAAAACAATATATAAACACACAACAATCCAGGCAACATCTAATGAAGGTATAATAACAAAGGCCACAAAATGGCTATAAATAAAATTCCTAAAATTACAACCTCAACACAATAATGCACCAAGCTTAATGACAATCACCCGTAATACAACTCGCAACAAATACACCAGACCTACAATATGCCTTATTAAGAAACCTGTGCTGCAACACAGGTGACCCATCATCCCCCCCCCCCATTCACTTACACACATTGAAAACTTTTTTTATATTTTATTTAAAACTTCATGTACAAATATTTATAGGTACATATATTAATATGTAACACTGACGCTGATGATGAGCAATAACATTCACTACACAATCTACTGAATAAGCACATACATAAGGCCCTTAAAATAAACTTATATTGTCTGCATCGCTCTCGGGCCGTGCAGACCTCCTGCGCAAACGCACTTCAGTTCCCTGACTGCAGTAGTGTGAGGTGGTGCTAGTCGCGCCTCTGTCGTCAGACCAGGAGAACTACCATTAGTCAACATGGCGTGCAGTTATAGACGCAGGATTAACACTGTCGGTGTTGAACTTCTCAGTGGGGCAATAACGCCAGCGTCAGCCCAGGTATTACTACCTTAAATCATCAGAGACACGTATGGAATTCAGGATGGAGAGTTGTACGGCGTAGCATTGAACGGAGCACGTAGATTTTTTGTGAAACTGCTCTCAGCAACGGTTTATGAGTCGTTGGTCAACCGTTTTCAGGACGTAAGTCTTGATGCAACACCAGCTGTGCGTGTGAGGATGATCGATGTATCCAGACATTATACATGGATTAAACTGCGTAATGTCCCCTTTGAGGCGGATGAGACAGATATCAGAAAAGTTTTTGAGGAATACGGAACTATTCATTTGGCCCAGCATGGTAAGTGGGTGTCAGGTGCCTACACAGGTATGCCGGAGGGCACTTTTAACCTAAAAATGACATTGTGACACCCCATACCGTCTTATGTGTACCTAAAGGAATTCAGGACACAGGTCATGGTGTCATACGCGGGGCAAAGGCGTACATGCCGACTATGTGGGGAATATGATCACATAGCGGCGGAGTGTGGGAAGCGGCAATGAGCTCCTGGCCCAGGGGCAGAGACATCCGCTTCTACACCGGGGGAAGCAGGCGTTGATCAACGACGTGAAGGAGGGCGTGGTCGTCTATGGAGCGAGATAGTGGATGAGGCGTATAAGGCTGGGGGAGAGGGTGAGGCCCTTGACCAGTTACCCTGGTCCAGACACACTTCCAGTGGATCGGGTTGAGCAAAAAGTACAGGAGGAAGTGTTGGAACTTGAGGAGGAATTAGCCGAGGTTCTGAAGTCCTTGTCACCGCCTGAGGAGGTGGCTGCTCCTGACAGGGTGGTAGAAGACGAGGTGAAGGCTGTGGGGCATCAAAAACAGAATTATTCGGACGACGGGAGTGACAGTGTGAATGAGGTGTCACCGAGATCTTTGCCACTGTGTACAGTGGAGGTAGAGGTACATTGTGAGGCATCCCCAAACCAAGCCATGGAGGATGCGCCTGTCACAAGAAAGAGAGCCGCTGCATCGGATTCAGATGATGTCCTAACGCCAGCGCAGCGGACTGGGAAGCAAATATGGGCAGAAGGTAAAGGTAGTGGTGGCCATGACAGGAGGCACCGAAAGAAGGGATGGGGGGAGAGAGGGAAGTGTGCAGGTGACAAGTGGTCCCACACATTCTGGTGGCCATCAGAAGAGTGAAGAGAGGAGGCAGGGGTGGAAACTTTAATAGGCCTCCGGTGTATGACAGTAAACGTTAATGGTTTGTGTAATAGTGTAAAGAGAGAATGGTTTCGAATGTTTCTGAATAAATTTAGAGTGGATGTTGTGTTCTTACAGGAGCACAATTTTAAGGAGGGTAGGGTGTTGGAGATGGAGGGGTTTCAGGTGGTAACCCTGCCATCTGCCCGTTTGAAAGGGGGGGGTGGGTATATTAATTAGGGAGGCAAGCCCGTTTGTTTTGCAGAGAAGTGAGCGGGGGAGGGGGAAGGGTGTTGCGCGTAGATGGTTTGTGGATGGAAAAACGTGTGGCTTTTATTAGCGTATATGCGCCTGCAGAGAATAACATACAGGTGAAGCAGGAGTTTGTGTGCGAGGACCTTGTGTTTTTTTTCCGTGCATTACCGGAAGTGGCAATAGTAGGAGGTGATTGGAACTGCGTCATTAGGAGGGCTGATGTGGAACCGAAAGGGGCAGGTTATGTGTCGGTGGCCCTATGAGATTTATTGAGGGATATTAGGTTAAGAGACGCATTCGAGGGGGGGGGCGTGGGAGACAGAGCATACATTTGTTAGGAGAGGGTATGCAGCGAGGTTAGATAGAGTGTATCTTTCTCACGGGGTTGTAGTGAGAGCTTTCAAAACTGTTGAAGTAGCATGGTCAGATCATAGAGCAGTGTTGGTGGAGGTTGGGTGGGAGGCGCTTGCAGAAATATACAGGAGTTACTGGAAATTAAATATAAGTGCATTGAGTGATGAGGAGGGGTTAGAGGGATTTTCTGTCCTATGGAAGGAGCTTAGTGAGGAGGCACAGAGAGTGGAAGATGTCGTACAATGGTGGGATTGTGTAGCCAAGGAAAGGATTAGGAAATATTATGTGGGGGTGGACAAACGTATAAATGATTTTAAATATGGGCTTTCAAATTATCTGGAGGACAGGTTAAGGGGCTGTTATGGGAAGGGGGCCGTGGGTGGCAACTATCCTATGGATGAAATTGTCGAGGTCAAGGGGAGACTGAGGGAGTTACAAAATGAGAGGTTTCAAGTGGTAAGGGTGCAGGCAGGGGTAGAGGAGGTGCTTTGGGGAGACAAACCATCGGCGTGTGTTGCGACGTCAAAAACAAAGACAGCAGGTTACAGCTATTCCGAGGTTAGAGGTACACGAGATGGCGGGGGGTTATAGAATGGGTCAGGAGATACTAACTACAAAAGGAATGGGTGCGTATGCGGATAAATGGTATGAAGGGTATTGGACAAGTGGGAAGGTGGGAAATGAGGATTTAGAGAAGGTGTGTGAGTATGTGACGTGTAATTTAGGGAATAGTGATAGAAAGGCTTTAGGGGGGGGTAATAACAGAGGAGGAAATAGAGTTGGCTTTAAGGGGAATGAGGAAAGGCAAAGCACCGGGAATAGACGGTCTCCCGGCTGAATTTTATCTCCAACATTGGGAGGTGATAAGGGGTTTCATGGGTAGGTTATTTAATCAGATGAAGGAGAAGGGTGTGATGGGGGACAGGCAAGCAACAGCAGTTGTAGTGTTGGTCCAGAAGGGTAAGGGGCAGCACACCCTCAAGGAGTACCATGCCATATCTCTGTTATGTGCTGATTATAAGTTGTTCGCTAAAGTCTTGGGTAATCGGTTCAAATGTGTGGTAGGGAGAGTGGTTTCGAAAACGCAGTATGGTTTGCCTGGAAGGTCGATGATTGAGGGTCATGGAATACTGAGAAGTTTTGTGGAGTCAAAAGGGGGGGAGGGAGGGCAGCGTTGTTGGCTTTAGACTGGCAGGGGGCCTATGACAGGGTGGAAAGAGGAGCATTGGGAGCTATACTTAGGAGGCAGGGTTATGGGGAAGAAATAGTTAATTGGGTAACCACGTTATACAATGGAGCCAAGATGAGGGTACAGATTAATGGATGCTTGGGGGAGGAGATTGTAATGGGTAGGGGACTTAGGCAGGGGTGTCCCATGTCACAAATGTTGTTTGCGTGCATTCAGGACACCTTCTATAGAATGGTTGAACGTTGTGTATGTGACACGAGTGGAGGTATGGGATGGGGGGTAGGGAATGTGTGGCCGGGAATAATAGGATACGTAGACGATACAACAGTCCTGGTTCGGGAGGGGATGGCGTTGGGTGTTTTGGATGATGTTGTGCAACAGTTCGGAAATGCAACAGGGATGCAGGTAAATATAGAGAAGTCAATGATCATGGGGTTGGGTGATTGGGTGGAGGGGGGGGAGATGTAACGTTGTGAGAAAACAAACGGTGTCTTTAAAAATTTGTGGTATCACCTATAAGGATGACTTGGACGCTGCTCGAGAGGAAAACTCGAATAGATTAATGGAAAGGATTCAGGGGCGTCTGGGTGCATTGCAACCTCATCATCTGACTCTCGTGCAACGAGTGATTGTTATAAATGTATTATTGTATAGTAAGGTTTGGCACGTAGCAGCCGTGTTCCCATTAACAGGGACGGCGATTGTGGGAATTCTGAGACGAGTGTTTAACTTTTTGTGGGGTTCAAGGTGCGATTGGCTGAGGAGCGAGGTTGTAATGTTACCTGTGCGCCAGGGTGGGTTGGGGTTGATGGATCTGAGAAGGAGGATTAAATGTGTGTTTCTTAAATGGGAGGTTTTGCGCAAAGGTGTGAGTGGAGGGCAGCTGGGAAAAGTATATGATAGGTTGGGTAAGTTGTATGGTGGTGTGGAGTTGAGGGAATGTGAAACTATTTTGAGGGCTTTGATGTTGGTTAGAGAACCCAGGAAAATTCGAGTAGGGGTTTTGTGTAAGCTGCTTGCAGACAGGATTGTTGTACCAGTTGAGGGATTGTTCCCCATGTACGCATGGAAGAGTATTTGGTATAGGTTTAGCAAGTTGAAGTTAAAGCCTAGGGTAAGGGAGGTAATGTATCGTTTTTTGCATGGCATACTACCGTCAGGGGAGGTTTTAAGAACCAGAGGGGTAATTGTGGGCGGAAGGTGTGGAATCTGTGGGGAGGATGAGACGGCGTTCCATGCAGTATACTTTTGTGGGGGACTGGAGGGTGTTAGGTATTGGTTAAGTAGGGTAGTACAGGGGGTGGGGGGCCGAGGGGTGTCGGTTCTGCGTGCACTAAGCCTAGATGTGGGAGGGTTCGATGAGAGTGTTATAAGAGCTTTGGATTATATAATAGTGGATTATATATATATATCGTGGGTGATGAGGGGGAGGGGGAATTGTGAGGTGCGGAGGCGGGTACTAGCGGTAACGGTTTATCGTATGATGTGTCGTAATAGAGAACTGTATGGGAGGAGGTGGGAGAAGGATTTTTCGGAAGGGTATAGAATGTTAACGTTAGGGTTTCTCATCAATCTACGACTTGGGCTGAGTGAGTAAGGGGGGGGGTTGGGGATTACATACGGGAAGGGGGTTTTCAGGGGAACACAGCGGGGTCGCCTCCTGGGGAGGGGTGAGAGTAAGGTGTATGTGGGTATATGAAGGTGTAGATGAGTGGCATACGTGTATGTAGCATGCAAGTGGGCACAGAAAGCAAAGGTGATATCAAGTAATTACGTAGTACCGAATGGAGAATTCTGTGTTTGATGTGTCAGAGTCGTCATGACCTTCTTCATGTATTAAGTGTGAATGGTGTCCAGATTATAGTTTTAAGACCGTGAAGAGCTTTAGGGCTTATGTAGAGTGTGCGTTTATAGCCTTTATTGGGCATATTTCATGTGCGATAATTGTATCGCAATGAGAGGTTATTTAAATTATGTTTGTGTTGAGTGTTGTGGGTTTTTAGCGAGTGTACTGTCTTTATTTTAGCATTATATAATGTGCTCATCCAGATGCTGCGAGATGGAACGCTAATGACTTCCATAAATTGTAATGTCTCGTTAAAAGTTTGTAATGGGACAGTATGGTTTAGTCTCAGATTTTATATAATGTGCTCAGGCGTTGGAAGAGGCTGTAGTAATATTTAGTAATATTTGTTAATATTTATTTAGTATAAGGGGTTAATTTTGGGAAGAGCATGTAATTGTTTAACTGAGATTGTGATGTAGTTAGTTAGTTAGTTAAAGATTAGCCGGTATTCTCCCGGCCCGGGCCTTGTCCAAGTGGTGGCCCGGCCTTGGCTCCCTCTTTAGGGAGTGTCTGAGACCTAAGTCTCCCATGGGAGGAGGCACAAGTACCTCCTCATCTTCGGGACCAACTGTCCCCAGGCCTAGCCACAAGCTAGGCCTCTCTGGTCTGTCATCCCCGCCCCAAGGGGGCAAATGGGAATGACAGTCTTATGAGCTAAAGGCTCGGGCTCAGGCACCTACCCTACCCTAGAAGGGTTAGGCATGGTGTCGATCTGTGATGTAGGTTATTACTCTGATTATCTCCTATGAAGGTTGTGAACCTTTGTCATATGTCAGTCATACTATGTTAACTATACAAATCTGAAAGTTGTATATAGTTTATATTTTATATAGTTTATATAGTTATAGTTTATATTGTTTATTATAGTATGTTATATAGAAAATTTTGTGAGTGTATATGGGTAACCTCTTTTATGTCAATTACAATGTGTTGTTAATAATTGGTTAGTGTATGTTCTGTAGGATTGAGGATCCTACTGTACCCATTTTATATCTTTATATAATATCAAGCTGTAAAGTTTTTAAATAAAATATAAAAAAAAAAAAAAAAAACTTAACACAACCTACAGACTGCCGTACGTACATTGTTTCACAAGTACACAAGGGTTCATAGATATAATGGTACCTACCCATTATTACTTACAGTCCCCTCTCCCCACCAATGAACACAGTCCATATTCCCTTGTTCACTTAAAATTAAAAAAAAAATGAACAAGGACAACATCAATAAAACAATATATAAACACAAAACAATCCAGGCAACATCTGACAGTCTACTATATACAAGTTTTTAAAACATATCACAATTTAAGAAGGAATAAAGGTATAATAACAAAGGCCACAAAATGGCTATAAATAAAACTCCTAAAATTACAACGTCAACACAATAATGCACCAAGCTTAATGACAATCACCCGTAATACAACTCGCAACAAATACACCAGACCTACAATATGCCTTATTAAGAAACCTGTGCTGCAACACAGGTGACCCATCATCCCCCCCCACTCACACACACACATTGAAAACTAACCCCATCACCAACCTGAATAATCATGACAGTAATTATCCTCAGTTTAGGATTATTATGACACATGTCACTTGAGGAAACATTATTTACAACCATGAATGGTACAGGACTACCAAAATTACAATACCTTAAATAAGAATAATAATAATAGGTAATTACGTCAAAACTGATGCTGGACCACGTTACAAAAAAGGCAAAAATAACTCAGTGCTTCAAGGAAATAGTGAAAGGAAAACCCTATCAAGAAAATTCAAATTCAATTGCAATACCAGTGCAAGTGGAACATAATACGCTACCAAAGAAATATACATGTTATATAATTTATAGGGTATACATTAATACATGTTATATATTTAATCTGCTCCTTACACCTTCCCCATCAAGGGAACTAAGCAAAACTTATCTTGCACAACCTCTCATCTGGTCACACACTAGTACCTCCAATCACATCCAACCACATCACTGCATACCCAAGGAGGTGAGCCCGTTGAAATCCCCTGAACCCCCCCCCCCTTTTACCAACCTACTCACCCCGGCAGTTAAAGCCCCTTATAACGCCAATAAATTCCCTATTGTTAGTCCTCTATAACCCTCAGAAAAATACTCTTCCCACCTTTTCCCAAAAATGTCTCTATTGCGACACAAAGTTCAATAAAACGTTGCCGCCAAAGTCCTTCTCATCACATCCCCACCCACCTTCCCCCTCATACCCCATAAAACATATATGTAGTCCACGATGACATATGCTAAACCTCTTACCACACTCTCATCCACACCACTCATATCAAGACTCAACGCTCGTAATACCGACACACCTTGACCCCCACCCTCACCACTACCTTACTCATCCATACCCTGATGCACTCCAAACCTTCACAAAAATAGACGACATGATATGCAGTCTCTTCCCCACTGCATCTGCCACACCTCCCACCCTCAATAACCCTCCTATCTCGGAGCATCGCTCCCGTTGGCAAAATCCCATGCAGGAAACGGTACATAACCTCATGCGCCCTAGGTCGTATCCTTAATTTACTAAATCTTCGCCATATTACATCCCATGCATACATGGGGTAGATCCCTTCAACTGGCGCCACTACATATCCCCCTAACGATTTACACAAAGTTCCCACCTTTACTTTTCCCTGTTCCCTGGCTAACATTTAGGCACATAACACTGTTTCACATTCCTTCATTTCCGCCCCTCCATACCATTTCCTCATGTGAGCATGTACCTTATCTAGCTGACCCTCCCTCCATCCACCTGCACTCATCACTTCCCTCTTAATAAACACACATTTCACACGCTTTCTCAAGTCCAACAAACCCAACCCTCCCCTACATACCGGCAATGTCACTACCTCCCTTCACAACCAGTTGCACCCTGAACCCCACAAAAATTTGAACACCATTCTAAGAATACTCATGATTGCCGTTCCTGTTAACGACATCACAGCCGAAACAAACCAGACTTTACTATATAGTAATACATTGATGACAATTGCACATTGCCTAAGGGTTAAATGGTGAGGTCGCAGCATTCCCAACCATCGCTGCACCTGTTCCACCATCCTATTCGAATTGCTAACCCTTGCAGCACTCAGGTCAGCCTCATACATGACACCACAGATTTTCAGACTCCCGGTCCTCCGCTGCACAACATCACATCCCCAATCTAATCTCTCTGCCCACTCTCCCAGCCCCATGATCATTGACTTTTCCAGATTTACCTTCATCCCAGTAGCTCTCCCAAAAGGGTGTACAACTTCCCCCAAAAGTCCTAACCGTGTCTCCTCACTTACCAAAATAGTGGTATCATCAACATAGCCCACCAAACCAGGGCCCCGGCTTCAGCTCACCATCCCTCCCCCCCGTCCTTAGATGATCCTCCACCATCCTATAAAAGGGATCCTGAACACATGCAAACAATATTTGTGATAAAGGACATCCCTGCCAAAGACCCTACTCCATGTTGACTCCCCCCCCACACACCCATTGATTTGCACCCTTACCTTCGCGTTTGAGTACAACGTATCCACCCACCCCACTATTTCTTCGCCAAACCCCTGTCGTAGGAGAATATCCCTCAAAGCCTTTCTTTCCACCCTATCATAAGCCCCTTGCCAATCCAACGCCACCAACGCCCCTCTTCCCCTTTCCATGTCCTCCAGGAACCCCTTGATAATCCCGTGGCCCTCGCCCATTGACCTACCAGGTAACCCAAACTGAGACTCAAACACGACCCTCCCCACAACACATTTAAGCCGATTCCCAAGAATTTTCACAAATAATTTATAATCAGCACAAAGCAACGAAATGGCTCAGTAATCCCGAAGGGTACTCTGCTGTTTACCCTTTGGGTCCAACACCACCACCGCCATTGCCTGAGATTCTCCCACCTTACCTCCATCTTTCATGGCATTCATTAACCTTACTAGGAAACCCCTAAGCAGACCCCAGTGCTGTACATAAAATTCGCCTGGTAAACCATTGATCCCGGGTGCCTTACCCTTCCTTATGTCCATAAGGGCTCTCCATATTTCCCCCTCCTCAATGACCCCACCCAGTGCCTCCCGATCACTCCTCCCCAGTTTGCACGGCACATACTCACATACCTTCCCAAGAACCTCGCCATCCACCCCACTACTTTTCCCGTATTCCTCAAACCATCTATCTGCATATGCACTCATCCCCTTGGTGTTCCTTAATACCTGACCCTCTCTAAAACCCCCCACAGAAGATATGACTTGCAAACCCGGTATTGTAGTCGTTTGCTGCCGTACCTTCTGTCCTCGCAGCACACAAGCTGATGGCTTGTCGCCCCAGAGTACTTCGTCCAACCCCGCCTGTACCCGTACAGCTGCAAAACGTTCTTCTTGCAAATCCCTTATCCTGTCCTTCAACATGTGTATATCCTCCACCGGGTACACCCCGGCCACCGCCCCCCCTCGTAACAATCCCGTAATCTAGATTCTAAATAATTCGACAAACCATACCGCAATTGATTAATGCGTTTGCCCTCCCTCACATAAAATTGATGTATTCTTAACTTAGCCACACTATCCCACCATCCTACCACATCTTCCTCAGTCCTTCTGTCGGCACAGAGCTGTTCCCAAAATATTGCGAACGCTTCCACTCCCACCCTATCCCCCAAAACCATCGTGTTCAGTTTCCAATAACTTCCCTGCCTACGAGCCAAAGCATCCCATCCCACCTCCACTAATACCGCCCTATGATCGAAGACACCATCTCAATATTTTTAAAAAAGACTCTACAAAAACCCTCTGAGATAAATATAACCTGTCCAAACGAGTCGCATATCCCCTTCTTATAAATGTATGTTCCACCTCCCACAGACTTCCCCCGAAAGCATCACGTAACTGAAGATCTCTAAGCAGGCCCCCCAAGACTGAGGAAAAATATCCCGCTCCTCTGGGTTCCACGTCTGTCCTCTTAATTACACAATTCCAATCCCCCCTCACAATCGCCACAGACGGTAACGTGCGTAGGTAGTACACGAGCTCCTCCCGCACAAAATCCATCTTCACTTTCACGTCACTTTCTGCTGGGGCATACACACACACAAACGCCACTCTCTCTCCCATCCACCATCCTTCCACACGAAAATACTCTCCCCCCCGTCCCCCCCTCTTTCCTATGCAATACAAACGGGCTCGCCTCCCTGAGCAACTCACCCACTCCTCCTTTTAAACGTTCAGATGGCAACACATAAGCCTGATACCCAGGCACCACTAATTCACGACCAAGCTTAAAATTGTGCTCCTGCACAAAAGCTACATCAACCTTGTACCTATTCAAAAACATCCTGAAGCACTCCCGTTTAAACACCATCACACAGACCATTAATATTTATTGTTACACACCTGAGGCCAGTTTAAGGTTCCCTTCCCCGCCTCATGTCAAGATTCTTCCCTTTCAGACCGTTCCCCTGGACTGTGCCTTTGCCACAGACTCCCCCCTCCTTCCCAACCATCCCCCCCCTTCTGTTGTGGCCCTCTCACAGAGTCACTCTGGGTACCATAACCCCATGTCTTTTTCCCCGGCCTTTGCGCTGGCGTCAGAACATCGTCCGAATCTGACGCTACTGCCCTTTTCCTTGTAGCTCCCTCAGTTTCCATATCTGAGTCCTGGGAGCCACCACAATGCACTTCCACCTCTACCACCCTTAATCCGCCTCCATGTCCTTCCATGGCACTTGCACTGTCCACCACAGGTGCCACCTGATCCTCCCCTTCCCCACACACACCTTCTGCCCTGATCCCAGGTTCTTGTTCGCTGTAACTCTCCACCTCCATAGACTGTAACATAGCCTGTATCACCGTCTCCAACTCCTCAATAGCCTTCACTGCTGCGCCCTCCTGTGCCTCCTCACTTGACAACTGTACTGTTGATGGGCCAGGTGATTCATGGATCACCACTTCCTTTTCCCATTTCACAGGGGGAGCCACCACCTCTTCACTCCACATGCGACCACGCCCTCCTCCTTGCAAACCCCTTCTTCCTTAGGCATCGGGTGCTCATGCGCAGGTGCTCCACCCCTTGCCGGCCCAGGAGCCACTGTTGATGGGCCAGGTGATTCATGGATGACCCCTTCTTCCGATTCCACAGGAGGAGCCACTACCTCTTCACTCCACATGCGACCACGCCCTCCTCCTTGCCCCCGTTCTTCCTTAGGCAATCGGGTGCTCATGCGCAGGTGCTCCGCCCCTTGCCGGCCCAGGGGCCATACTCCGCTTGCCACAGTCTGCCGCCATAGGTCATATCGCCACACAGTCGGCACGTACGTCTCTGCCCCGCATACGCTACCATTACCTGGGTTCTAAACTCTTCTAGATATACATACGAGGGTATAGGATGCCTTAGCGTCATCTTGAGATTAAAAGAACCCTCAGGATATCCTGTGTAAGCACCTTTTACCCATTTGCCAGGTTGGCCAGATGTACAGTTCCATAACGTTCGAATACATTTCGAATATCTACCTCATCAGCCTCAAAAGTCACGTTGCGGAGCTTAACCTACGAACAATGTCGTGATACATCCGTCAACTTGACCCTCACTGCCGGTGTTACGTTAATGCTGACATCTTGGTAACGATCAACCAAAGCCTCGTATACTTGAGCAGTTAGCACTTTCAAAGAAAATTCTATATACACCGTTCAGTGCCACTCCATAATAAATCCTCATCTCTGATGCTGTATGTCTCTCTTATAATTTTGGGCAATAACACATCGACTGACGTAGGCGTTAAAGCCCCACTAATGAGTTCAATGCCCACAGTATTCACTCTCCTGCGCACACTTGGCGCCATGTCGTTGACTGAGTAGCTCGTCTGGGAAACAGTAGAGGGGTGCAAAGCACGACCGCACTCTACCTCATCCAGGCAGCGAATGCACAACACCTCCTCGTACCACTGCTGTCAGGTTACTGAGAGCGTCAAGCAAGGGGGTCTACACGGCCCAAGAGCAATGCAGACAATGAATGGATTTAAATTAGATAAGTTTAGATTTAGAAAGGACATAGGAAAGCATTGGTTTGGAAATAGGGTAGTTGATGAGTGGAACAGTCTACCTAGTTGGGTTATTGAGGCTTGGACTTTGGGTAGTTTCAAATTTAGGTTGGATAAATACATGAGTGGGAGGGGTTGGATTTGAGTGGGACTTTCACATCAGAGCTTATTTCTTGGGTTGGGCAAATGTTTTGTTAGTGGGATGAATTGTAAAGGACCTGCCTAGTATGGGCCAACAGGCCTGCTGAAGTGTTCCTCCTTTCTTATGTTCTTATGTTTACATACTTAATATTTTGACCCTGGTACTGAGTGTTATCTGTACGTTATCAGCGCTCTCAAGAAAAATTCGAAAAATTATGGAAATGAGTTATTCATACAGAACAATAGCTTTTTTTTTTTTTTTTTTTTTTTTCGCCGGTATTCTCCCGGCCCCTGTCCTAAGAAGCAAGATCACCACCCATCTAGAAACCCATCAGTTACACAACCCAGGGCAACATGGGTTTAGAACAGGTCGCTCCTGTCTGTCTCAACTATTGGATCACTACGACAAGGTCCTAAATGCACTAGAAGACAAAAAGAATGCAGATGTAATATATACAGACTTTGCAAAAGCCTTCGACAAGTGTGACCATGGCGTAATATCGCACAAAATGCGTGCTAAAGGAATAACAGGAAAAGTCAGTCGATGGATCTATAATTTCCTCACTAACAGAACACAGAGAGTAGTCGTCAACAGAGTAAAGTCCGAGGCAGCTACGGTGAAAAGCTCTGTTCCACAAGGCACAGTACTCGCTCCCATCTTGTTCCTCATCCTCATATCCGACATAGACAAGGATGTCAGCCACAGCACCGGGTCTTCCTTTGCAGATGACACCCGAATCTGCATGACAGTGTCTTCCATTGCAGACACTGCAAGGCTCCAGGCGGACATCAACCAAATCTTTCAGTGGGCTGCAGAAAACAATATGAAGTTCAACGATGAGAAATTTCAATTACTCAGATATGGTAAACATGAGGAAATTAAATCTTCATCTGAGTACAAAACAAATTCTGGCCACAAAATAGAGCGAAACACCAACGTCAAAGACCTGGGAGTGATCATGTCGGAGGATCTCACCTTCAAGGACCATAACATTGTATCAATCGCATCTGCTAGAAAAATGACAGGATGGATAATGAGAACCTTCAAAACTAGGGAGGCCAAGCCCATGATGACACTCTTCAGGTGGCCCGGTGGCCTGGTGGCTAAAGCTCCCGCTTAACACACGGAGGGCCCGGGTTCGATTCCCGGCGGGTGGAAACATTTCGACACGTTTCCTTACACCTGTTGTCCTGTTCACCTAGCAGCAAATAGGTACCTGGGTGTTAGTCGACTGGTGTGGGTCGCATCCTGGGGGACAAGATTAAGGACCCCAATGGAAATAAGTTAGACAGTCCTCGATGACGCACTGACTTTCTTGGGTTATCCTGGGTGGCTAATCCTCCGGGGTTAAAAATCCGAACGAAATCTTATCTTATCTTATCTTATCTCACTTGTTCTATCTAGGCTGGAATATTGCTGCACACTAACAGCACCTTTCAAGGCAGGTGAAATTGCCGACCTAGAAAATGTACAGAGAACTTTCACGGCGCGCATAACCGAGATAAAACACCTCAATTACTGGGAGCGCTTGAGGTTCCTAAACCTGTATTCCCTGGAACGCAGGAGGGAGAGATACATGATTATATACACCTGGAAAATCCTAGAGGGACTAGTACCGAACTTGCACATGAAAATCACTCACTACGAAAGCAAAAGACTTGGCAGACGATGCACCATCCTCCAATGAAAAGCAGGGGTGTCACTAGCACGTTAAGAGACCATACAATAAGTGTCAGGGGCCCGAGACTGTTCAACTGCCTCTCAGCACACATAAGGGGGATTACCAACAGACCCCTGGCAGTCTTCAAGCTGGCACTGGACAAGCACCTAAAGTCAGTTCCTGATCAGCCCGGCTGTGGCTCGTACGTTGGTTTGCGTGCAGCCAGCAGCAACAGCCTGGTTGATCAGGCTCTGATCCACCAGGAGGCCTGGTCACAGACCGGGCCGCGGGGGCGTTGACCCCCGGAACTCTCTCCAGGTAAACTCCAGGCCCGGGTCTTTTCCAAGTAGTGGTGACCCGGCCTTGGCTCCCTATCTGGGGAGTGTCTCGAGACTTAAGTCTCCCATGGGAGGAGGTACAAGTACCTCCTCATCGTTGGGACCAAGTGTCCCCAGGCCTAGCCACATTCCCTTAACTCTTGGGCAACACAATGGTACAAGAATCAATGTTCTACAACGTTTCTACAAGAAATTATTGTCATTTATGTTAGGTATGGTGGCGGCGATGTAGGTAGCGCGTCTGTTCTCAACCCATGTATTTTTTGGCTTTTTTTCCTTGTTTTTTATCGCTTTTTCTTTGCATTATTCTTTCTAATATAATAATGATTATTTGGCATCATATAAGAGTAGGTGGAGCTTATCAATAGACGTCTAGCCTATCAGGAAGCACCTGAGTACACTCGGCAGTGCTCCCTCTCCAGATGGTGCCAGGTGAAATTACTTCATTATTACGCTTATATCAGCTTATATATCATCTCTACGGCTTATTTATATATCAGAATTGATCTAATATGATATAATAATCACTATAAATAACAAACAAACATGTTATATACTCTAGACTGAATAAAATAGGCCAAAATATAGCGAGAGTCCACCAGCAATATCTCGATATAAAAAGTTACTCCTCGTCTCAATGTTGTATTGTTTGCTCTGTGAGTGAGAGAAAACGGTGTTTTGAAGAGGATAACTGCACTACAACATCAGTTTACTAAGAAATATACACCCAAACAAACGCGATTTTCGCGAAAAAATAAAAAATTTTTTTTGACGTAGTGCCACTCGTAGTGCCACTCGTAGTGCCACTCGTAGTGCCACTCGTAGTGCCACTCGTAGCGCCACTCGTAGTGCCACTCGTAGTGCCACTCGTAGTGCTACTCGTAGTGCCACTCGTGGTGCCACTCGTAGTGCCACTCGTAGCGCCACTCGTAGTGCCACTCGTAGTGCCAATTTGTCAGGGGATGCTGCCATATATCAAAATTATGTTAATATTTTTTTTCTATGTTGTTTGTTGGCGAATCATACTGAAACTTTGTCACATTAAACTATATTTGCACCTCTAAAAGTACACAAAAAATAAAATAAATCGGTTAAAAAAAAAAAAAAAAATATGTTCGCTTCCCTCCTTAAGTTTATTGTGAAATAACCTCAAGTTCACCCATTATTTTTAAATGTTATTTTGTCTTGAGATTTGTGGCGCGTCTTGTCGTGTTAATTTGTTGTTATTTATGGAACGTGTTATAAAAAAAGTTCATCTGGTGATCACCAAGTTCCAGGAACTTAGTTCAAAAAGAATTGTACACATTAAGAAATGGTTGATAAATATAACAATTGAGGTTTATTAATAAAATAATTATATTTCTAAAAATTCAGGATACAAAGATTTTATATAAAATATTTTAATATTATAAAGAAAAAGAAAAGGCTTTTTAAAATATTGAAAAGCAAAAATTTATTATTAATATCGAAAGCTGAAAAATATACAATATTGTTAAATAATAAATAAAATATATTTAATATAATATTTCAGTTTTGTTAATTTGCTGGATCTTTTAAGGGAAACTAAACTATTAAAGTGTAAGATGTAAGATACCAGCAGATTGTTTTTTTTTTATATTTTATTTAAAACCAATACAGTTTAATATAAAAATAAAGAAACAGTATGGATCTCAATCAAATTAACTGGCAAACGGATTGCACCTATATACTGGCAAGATATTGCTGCCAAACATACAACAAGAACTTACGGCAAGAACATAGCTAAAAAAAATACTGTCACAGGGTCATGAATTGTCACCACTATTCATCATCGAAGGCTGAGGAACAGGAGGAAGACACGAATTTCAACTCATAAGGATTATCGACTGGACGAAGATTGGAAAACAGTGTGTGTTGTGTTCGCAAATCTGTGTTAGTTTACGTACAGATTAGCGTCATTCCTGGTGATCCTTGGACTGTGTTCAGTGCTTCAGAGCAGTGAGCCACGAGAGGGTGGCTACGGGCCCCGACTGGGGCTCTGAGCCTCACAGCTCTGCACCCAGTGTGGGCGGCTGTGAGGTCACAGGCAGCAGCTCTGCTGCTGGCTCTGTCCCCACACCTACAGTCACCATGACAGATCCAGGAGAGCGGCCTAAACGTTCCTTGGAATGCGGGGACGAGTTGGAGGACGACGTGGGGCAGGTGGGAGCCCCCAGCAAGAAGGCCAAGGATGCAGTGGAGACTACTGTACCTACCAATCTGCCACTAGGTCCGTCGGCAGCCCCTACCCAAGAAGACTTGCGCCCCCAGATGGCCATAGGGGTCGTGGAAGGAAGCGAGGAAGATGTAGCTCCTCAACTGGCAAGGATGGAGCCATCCCAGGTCCCTACACCAGTTGCGTTGGCCTCCACAGTGGACGGGGACTGGTTGACTCCACATGGAAGGAGGAGTTCCCGCTCAGCTCGGGCACAAGCAACCAGGGCCTTCAACAAATTCAAGGTTCCCAACTACGGGTTTGTAAGGTATCTGGAAGGTCTACCCCACCTCAAGTTCTGCTGCGAGTTCACTCTCAGGAACGAGGTTCTGGTCATTCCTCGGGACAAGGACTCTTACGAGGAGTTGAAGGGGCTGGTTGTGACCCATCCCAGCATGGTGGAACTGCTTGCTTCGGAGAAGGTGTACAAGGGGGTGCTTTTACACGTCTCTGTGCCCCTCCCACTGGACCCCATTTTGGAAGTGCCCAATATTGTCAAGGCGGAGCGACTCACTGCAACGGTGAACAAGGTGCCCACCCGCCACGTGCTGATCCACCACAAAGGTCCACTTCCCATGCACCTGGACTTTGGGGTCTGGGGAAGATTCAAGACCCGATCATACCTGTCAGGCCCAGTACAATGCTTCAACTGCCAGGGGTTCAATCATATTGCAGCCACCTGCCAGCGAGAGAAGAAGTGTGGTGTGTGCAGCAAGGCACACGACTCGAAGGACTGCATTGCAATCCTCAAACATCCACCTGGCGAAGCCCTTCGGCCAGAGCCCAAGTGTGCCAACTGCTCAAAGAGGCACCATGCCTGGAACCGGAGCTGTCCTGTGATGGTGCAGCACTGGCAGCAGGTTCGTCATCGGAACGACCCGACAGCCCCGACGCCACCCAGCCTTGGAACTGCCCAGCAACAGTCAGCATGGGCTCCAATCATGGTTCCCCGGATACCGCAGGAGGGCAATACCAGCGACTTCCCAGCACTGGGCTCCCAGCGGTGGCATCAGAGGGCAGACACTGGTTTGCAGCAGCGCGGTCAACTGCGGCGTCAGATGGCAAGGTGGCCAAGAAGGTAGAATCATTGGGAAAAACAGCCAGAGGCCAGGCGCACTGCCCAGCAGGTCCCAGCTGGGCACCAACATTCCTTGCCATACGGCCAGCAGGCCTCTTCCCAAGGACAGGCCCCTACTGTGAGCGGCCAGCATCAGGTAGAGGTTCCCCGCCAGGGGACTTGGAAGCCCATGGCCACTCATGCCGGGCCCAGGGTGCACCCAGCTTATGCTGCTGCAGTGTCGACTGAAGAAAACCATCGGGGTCATCTCAGCGCTCCTCTGTCGCCTGCTGCCGTCGGCAGAGGACAGGGGCGCCTGCAGGCAGCTCCTGTCATGGATGCAGGGCGTGGTCCTACTGGACAGGAAAGACTCAATGGAACTTCAAGCCATCATCCAGGAGTCCTTCCAGTCTGTGATGGAGGAGGCCCTGGAGTCGCCAACAACGGACGACGAGTCCCAGGCAGAGATGGAATCAGTGAGCCACCTCTGCGGCCCTTGAAGATCCTCCAGTGGAACATTTGTGGGCTGCAGCGGAAAATTCACTAGTGATTGAAGCTGCAGTTCAGGATGAGGTTGATGTCTTCCTGTTTCAGGAGACACTCACCGATTTGTCACGTCAAATGCGCCCCGTAATCCGGATTCTCTGCCTACCTTCAGCGCCTGGAAGGGACTGGCAGGGCACGGCGATCTACGTCAGGACCACTATCCCTCATTCAATCTCCACTGACCCCATCGAACTGTGGGGATGGCGTAGAGGTTCAGGCTGTCACTCTACACCTGGCGGATGGACCACTCTGGTTTACAATATTTACAGAAGTTCTCGGTACAACCCTTGACATTTCAGAGGTGGCAGCATCTCGCCCACGGAGGGTCTTGTTGTGGCTGGGATGTCAATGCCCACCACCCAATACTTTCTCTCTGTCTCCTACCAACGCAGCTGGGAGGCACCTTGCGGCTGTGCTGGAGAGGTACCCTAGATTGCCCTCCCAATAATGGTAGCCAACCATCACTATGGTGCCGCTTGGATGTTACACTCATCTCTAGGCGTTGCTCTCGAGCGTGAGTATGGAGGTCCACCCCCGTCTCACCAGTGATCACTTTGCAGTGGTCATACGCTGATGGTCCAGCGGTGCCCGTCCCCACAACTACCCCCAGATGGAATCTAAAATGGCCGACTGGCAGTGCTTCCAGTAGGTCATTGAGCGTTGGTGGCGGAGTCTCCCCTTCCAGAAGACCAGATGAGGCGGCTCAAAGCTTGCAGGTGGCCTTCACATGTGCAGCTGAGGCAGCAATACCTAAGATTACAGGCAGAGGGTCATATAAACGTGACTGTGGTTTTACAATGAGGACATCAGGGAACAGAACACCGCACCCAATGTTGTACGCAAGATGCACAGGCGTAATCCCACGATTGAGACCATGCGTCTGCTCAGGGAAGTGGTGCGGCATGCACGCCATGTCTCACACTGGGTCCCGCAGGCTAAATGGTTCGAGTGGTGTGCCTCCTTCAGCTACTCCTCCACCTTATCTGAGATTTGGACCAAGTTACGATTGGCCACTGGGCAGCGTCGCAGTGTGGCTCGGTTGCACCCAGACCCCGCAACGGAGGCAGAGCATCTGGTGGACCTATTCACCTCCAGAGCGGCCATGGCTCAACTGCCTCAGGATCTCCAGGACCTCCAAGCCACCCTCCTTCCTAGAAGGGTGATGGTGATCCAAGCAGCATGCCAGGCTGGGGATGTCACAGATGAAGACTTCACCGACCAGGAGCTCCAGGCAGCCTTCACATCTCATCGAGACACTGCTCCGGGGCATGATGGTATCACCTATGGCATGATCACTCGGTCTGGCCATTCTGGAAATTCAGCTGTCCTGGGGGTCATCAACCAGACTTGGCAAGCTGGCAAACTCCCTGTCGTATGGAAGGAGGCTGACATCATACCGATTCCTAAGCCTGGGGATCCTGGCAGTGTGAGACCCATCTCCCTCACCAGTTGCATCTCGAAGGTGTCTGAAAGGATGGTGTTGGAGCGCCTGAGGTGGAAGCTTGGCCCTCCTCATAAACACCTCTATGGCTTCACCAGAGGAGTGGGCACTTTCGAAAGCCTTACCACTCTACTGACCGGCATTGGGTCGGACGCCCAAGCCCACATTGTTGTCTTTCTTGACCTTGAGAAAGCTTTTGAGCTAGCCAGTGCACCTGCCATCCTCTCACTCTTGGCCCGCAGGGGGATTAAAGGCAGGCTGCTTTCATGGCTTCGTTCCTATCTCCAGGACAGGCGGGCCCGGGTACGCTTCCAGGGGCATGCCTCTTCTCTCAAGACCCTGGACAACGGCACTCCACAGGGCGGGGTGCTTAGTCCCACCCTGTTCAATGTACTGATGCATCAGCTGGTGTGCCTGCCTTTCTCCAGAGGGACCATCCTCCTCAGCTATGCCGATGACCTGGCACTTGTCGTACCTAGGAAGCGCCGGCTTTTGCAGCGTGCCCAGGAGGACCTCGATCTGCTGGCTTCCACCTGCCGTCACTTGGGACTCAAGATATCTGCAGCAAAATCCAAAGCTATGATCCTTCGCACCAAGGTGCCCAGTCAGAGGCTGCAGATCCTGGGCATCGACCTGGAGTGGGTTCACAGTTATAGGTACCTTGGCATCTACATTGACAGGCACCTCACCTTCCAGAAACATGTGCGCCACATTAAAGAGAGAGCTCTGCAGAGGGTCAGGGCATTGAGTGCCATGGCCAACCCAAGGGTTGGGGCCAGCCTCGAGGTCATGAGGTTGTTCTACATCCAGGCAATACGTTCACTCGTTGACTATGGGGCACTTGCTCTGGTTCACGCCAGACCCACAAACATCAAATCCCTCTGTGTCATCCAGAACACAGCTGTACGGGCCATGCTGGGGGCTCCTAGGTGGGCCAATGCAGTGGCTCTGAACCTTGAGGTGCAGCTACAGCCTCTTGAAGACAGGATCCAAGTGGTAGCTGCCAGGAGGATTGCAAAGTATCTCCGACTCCCAAGGGCTGACAAACTGATGAGAGATTTACGGGTCTGCCAGGGACAGGTCATTCCACTGCATCCCGGCCGCCGATGGATGTGGTCGGTAGCAGATGCCACACAGAAGCTCTTGCCCATAACATTGCTCCAGGCGGGAGGCTGCGACAGACTGGCAGCGAACTACACGGTGCCACCCCCTTGGGCACCAGAGCTGTTTGCGGTGAGCTGGACAACCCTACCAGACAGCAAGAGGCATTGCACCCGGGACATTCTGCACCACCTTGCCTCGGCTAGCATTGTGGGTGCGGAAGGCCCAGGGTGTGTGCCATATTACACTGATGGCTCCAGAGACCCAGTGGCAGGCCGCACAGCTGCTGGGATGTTCCACAGCAATCTGACAGCAGGTTGGCGCCTCCCAGACCATTGCACCATCCTCCAGGCCGAACTCTTTGCCATCCAACAAGCTCTGCGGCATGCTCTTGCAGACCATCAGCATCCCCCCATCATCCACGTTGATTCCAAGGCAGCAATCCAAGCGCTTATGCACAGAGAGCCAAAGGACAACATACACTTAATCACATCCATCCGGGGTGACCTGCAGACTCTCATGGCCCAGGGTCGCAGGGCTACCATCAGCTGGATCCCGAGCCATGTGGGTATCCCTGGCAATGATGCTGCAGATGAGGCTGCTAGGACTGCAACCCTCGAGGCACAGCCACATGCTGCGATCTCCATCAGCCTCAGCCAGATTGCGCTGTTGGCTGCTGGTGCGGTGAGGCGCCCATTCCCTGACCCTGGGGAGTCACGGAGCCTCTGTTGGTATGTCAGGGCGACCCACAGGGTGCCCCCTCCAAGTCTTCAGACACAGTCCAGGGAACTGAGGGTGCATATCCACCGCCTACGCTTAGGGTATCCCACCACTGCGCGGATTGTTGAACGGGCACGAGAGGACCTCTGTGCCCATTGTGACCGAATGGTTCCGCAGCCCTTGGTGCACTACTTGTTAGACTGCCCGGCTACAATGCCCCTTTGCCATAGACACTTCCCAATGACCCCAGTAGGGCAGACCCGAGAGAATGAGGCAGCACATCTTGTGTACTTAGCTGTCAGGGACTTGGAAACCTTACTTCCAGTCCTTGCATGTCATCCGCCCCCCCGCTGAAGTTGCTGCGAGGGCCTGCTTTGGGCCTCCATTGCACTGCACACCAGCCACTGTTAGTGCACACTAATGTTTGGTATGTCATCTGGCCATAGGGCCAGTGAGGTACCCCCCCCTTCCTGCTGAAGACCTGCCACACAGGTGCAAGTAACGATAAATGTCACTTCCCTACCCGGGGAGCCAATGCCGGGTCACCAAAATGGAAGAGACCCGGGCCGGGATTACCGGCGAATCAAATAGAATAGAATAGAATAGAATAGAAATATTGCAAAAATAATGAGCCAAACACTGAGTCTACACTGAAAACACAAGGCTTAGAGTACACAAGAAATTCACTATAAATGTCTCACACACGCAAATGTCTTTAAATGCAAGAAAAATGTCTCTAAACAGAAAATTATCACTGAAGTCTGGAGTATCAGACGGAGTGACTAGTGATGAGGGGAAGACGTTCTGTGCAGGTGATGACGCTTCCTACACTTACACTGTTGTCGAAGAAATGCGCTTTCTAGGTGAACTCACATAACTGGCTTTATCGTTGGCGCCAGCTACAATCTCTTGACCAATTATGTGAGCCCAAACAGTACAAGGACCAGGTACAAGGGTGGAAAAAGCCACAGGTAGATGAGTGAAGAGTGGGTGGGTGAAGGGAGCGTGACTCTCGCTGGCGCTCACTGGCGCCTACTCCACTCACTATCCATGAAGTGGCTTGACAGTGGCGTGACAGTGTCAGCGTGCCTCGTTGTGCTCCGGGCTTTCTGGTGTTTTCACGGTCGCTCTTACGTGCTAGAACTTTAATTTGTGTCATCAATCCTATACGATACATCCCTCTAGCGCCTGGAACCAATCTTGGGCGGAAAACATTATATACTGAGTCAAAAAGGAGAATTAGTGTGCACTACCTAGCAGAGTTTACTGCCAGAGGGGAATCATAGGCCTGTGTCCCGTGTGAAAAAAAATAATAATAATTGAACTTTGTGTCAGAGGAAAGAAAGTCTCCCTGAAAACATTGAGTATATATAGTGTATAGAGTATACTACAGTGGCTCCCTAGTATGTTGATGATAAAGGCTAAAGTGTCATTTGAAAACAGGTGAATTTGTAAATGAAGTGATAAGCCTATAGAGGCAGGTGCCAGAAGTCGCCAGAAACTTACCACAGGTCAGCTGTTTTTAATAATCTTCCTGGCTTGCTAGTGTACTCGCATATAATCTAGTGATACCAGTGAATAGCAGAATACAGTGGAGTGGAGTGACTTTCATTAGTTTTTTTTTCTTGAAATACCAGACGTATACTGTGAATTTCATATAACCTGTAGTTACCAGCGGTCGCAATATACACAACGAGAAGCAATTATTACTACAGAAAAAGCGTCCTTCCTCCAAAATTTGCACCAGTCAACTATAGTGATAATATAGCATTTATTGGGGTGGAGACGGAAAAAAAAATAGAGAAGCTAGATACAGCGATTGATAAACAAGGGTGGAGGTCGACCGTTCGTCATTGTAGGAGTGCCAGCAGCCACCGGCTCTTCAACACACAAGTTATACTTTTGTATCAATCAAATCACATATTACTCGGGTAGATAATTTCCAGTAGATCCTTCATATGTTAGCTCAAATCACCGACCAGTATGGTTTAAATAAGTGACCCACTGATCAGATCAGATAGACTGGTCCGAACCCTTGACTGGTCCGAACCCTTGACTGGTCCGAACCCTGGACTGGTTTCAAACGGTTTCGTTGTGCACTACCTAGCAGGTTATTAATAGAATATTCAAGAGGTTGCTAGTAGAATTGCAGTAAATCAACCATTCAAATCATTATGAAGCTGTGTGTAGTCTGTGGTCAGTCAAATAAACGGGCCTCCACATGCATAAATTGTCATTTTTGTGGAAATTGGTGTCACGTCCCTTGTGCAGATATCCAAGAACTAGCTAACAAGCAGTATTAAAACAGGGAAGTGTTTTTGGGTATGCCCAAATGAGATAAATCTGTGGACTAAAATCACAAGGGTATTAAAAGAGGTCAACATCAAAGCTGCTTTCATAGAAAACCTGGAAGCTTTCTACAACAGATGGGAACATAAAAAGTCTGGGCTGAATGGTACTGCCCTTGATACTGCCAGTAGTCACAAACTGTAAGGCTGGAGATGATGTCCTGGTAGTCAGTAAATGGGGGCTAATAGTGCTGTCCTGGGAGACAGTAATGGTGAAGCTGGAGGTGCTGTCCTGGAGACAGTAATGGGGAAGCTGGAGGTGCTGTCCTGGTGGACAGTAATGTGAAGCTGGAGATGCTGTCCTGGGAGACAGTAATGGGGAAGCTGGAGATGCTGTCCTGGAGACAGTAATGGTGAAGCTGGAGATTTTGTCCAGGTAGTCGGGAATTATACGCAGGAAGGAATACATATAAATGACCTCATAGGGGACAGGAGCCATAGTAGGGAAACAAGTGTAGTCAAAGATAAGATAAAACCAATATTGCAAACTAGAAATACCGCAGGAAATAGCAAACAAGAGCACTCCACTAGCAATAGTGGGGATATATTCCCAAAAACAACTGGTGGGAGCTCCATTGTTGGTGCTAGGGAGGATAGAAGTAAGACAGGGAAACATGCACCAACAGGGAATACAGTCACAGAAACCCAAGGCAAACGGAAACCAAGCCTGTGCACATACTATGCACTCGGTATCTGCTGGCATGGGAAATCTGGAAAAACAGATGGGACGTGCAACTATGACCACCCTAGAAAATGCCATGCCCATATGACAACAGGAAAATGCAAACTCCCTTCCTGTAAATTTTTTTCACCCTGAACTGTGTACCTCTTCAGTACAGGAAAGACTGTGCTATAACTTAAATTGCCAGGCATACCATCTAAAAAGGACAAAAAGATACAAAACATCCAGGCCATGGGAAAACCTGGGTAGCCACAGCCACTCAAGAGGGAGAGGTTTTTTAGTGCCAGGAAGGAAAAAAACTGGCAGTAAATGGCAGAAATCGTACACCAAATCCAGTCATTCCTGGAGTGGAACCACAGTCGATGGCCTCCACTCCAAACCAACAGATACAGATACTAATCCCGGAAAAAAAATCCCCCCCCAGTACCAACAATACCACCAGTCCGATAACATTCTTCTTTGCAAATATACAGGGTCTAAAGCCAGCAACAAACAACAAAATACATTTCATCCGTGGACTGCTTGCAGAGGCAAAGGCAATGTTCGCGGCTTTCACTGAGACCCACATAAAGGATCACTTGGACAACGAAATATGGATCCCAGGTTACAACCTATACAGATGTGACAGAGTGAACAGGCAAAAGGGGGGGGGTTGGCCTGTACATTGCAGAGTCACCTGTTTGCACAGAACTGCTAAATGCCTCAAATGATGTAGTGGAAGTTTTAGCAGTAAAGGTCGAGAACCAAAACCTAGTCATTGTGGTAGTCTACAAGCCTCCGGATGCAACATCCCAGCAATTCCAGGAACAGCTGTTAAAAATTGACCACTGTCTGGAAAACCTTCCAGCTCCTGCACCCAACATCTTGCTCCTTGGGGATTTCAACTTAAGGCACCTAAAATGGAGGAATATAGCAAATAATATTGTTGCAGTAATAACACCAGGAGGCAGCTCTGATGAAAACTCACACTCTCACGAGCTTTTAAATTTCTGCACAAAACTCAATTTAAACCAGCAAATAATAGAGCCTACTAGACTGGAGAATACACTAGACCTCATCTTCACTAACAATGATGATCTGATAAGAAATGTCACCATATCAAAAACAATATATTCAGATCACAACATAATTGAGGTTCAGTCATGTATGCGCGGAGCCCCAGACCGACATAATGAGATTAGTCACGAGGGAGCCTTCACCAAATTAAACTTCAATAACAAAAACATAAAGTGGGACCAAGTAAACCAAGTACTAACCGATATAAGCTGGGAAGATATACTAAGCAACACAGACCCCAACTTATGCCTAGAACAGATCAACTCGGTGGCACTCGATGTATGCACAAGGCTTATTCCTCTAAGAAAAAGGAGGAGTAGATGTAAAACAGAAAGAGACAGGCGCTCCCTTTACAGGCGAGGGAAAAGAATAACAGAGCGGCTAAAAGAGGTCAATATATCTGAAATGCGTAGGGAGACACTGGTCAGAGAAATAGCAAGCATCGAACTTAAGCTAAAAGAATCCTTTAGGAGTCAGGAATCGCGGGAAGAACTAAAAGCCATAAATGAAATCGAAAGAAACCCAAAGTATTTCATCTCCTATGCCAAATCAAAATCGAGAACAACGTCCAGTATTGGGCCCCTACTTAAACAAGATGGGTCCTACACAGATGACAGCAAGAAATGAGTGAGCTACTCAAGTCCCAATATGACTCAGTTTTTAGCAAGCCGCTAACCAGACTGAGAGTCGAAGATCAAAATTAATTTTTTTATGAGAGAGCCACAAAATTTGATTAACACAAGCCTATCCGATGTTATCCTGACGCCAAATGACTTCGAACAGGCGATAAATGACATGCCCATGCACTCTGCCTCAGGGCCAGACTCATGGAACTCTGTGTGCATCAAGAACTTTTCCATCCTATGGAGAGGGAGCATGACACGGGGGTCGTCCCACAGTTACTAAAAACAACAGACATAGCCCCACTCCACAAAGGGGGCAGTAAAGCAACAGCAAAGAACTACAGACCAATAGCACTAACATCCCATATCATAAAAATCTTTGAAAGGGTCCTAAGAAGCAAGATCACCACCCATCTAGAAACCCATCAGTTACACAACCCAGGGCAACATGGGTTTAGAACAGGTCGCTCCTGTCTGTCTCAACTATTGGATCACTACGACAAGGTCCTAAATGCACTAGAAGACAAAAAGAATGCAGATGTAATATATACAGACTTTGCAAAAGCCTTCGACAAGTGTGACCATGGCGTAATAGCGCACAAAATGCGTGCTAAAGGAATAACAGGAAAAGTCGGTCGATGGATCTATAATTTCCTCACTAACAGAACACAGAGAGTAGTCGTCAACAGAGTAAAGTCCGAGGCAGCTACGGTGAAAAGCTCTGTTCCACAAGGCACAGTACTCGCTCCCATCTTGTTCCTCATCCTCATATCCGACATAGACAAGGATGTCAGCCACAGCACCGTGTCTTCCTTTGCAGATGACACCCGAATCTGCATGACAGTGTCTTCCATTGCAGACACTGCAAAGCTCCAGCGGACATCAACCAAATCTTTCAGTGGGCTGCAGAAAACAATATGAAGTTCAACGATGAGAAATTTCAATTACTCAGATATGGTAAACATGAGGAAATTAAATCTTCATCAGAGTACAAAACAAATTCTGGCCACAAAATAGAGCGAAACACCAACGTCAAAGACCTGGGAGTGATCATGTCGGAGGATCTCACCTTCAAGGACCATAACATTGTATCAATCGCATCTGCTAGAAAAATGACAGGATGGATAATGAGAACCTTCAAAACTAGGGAGGCCAAGCCCATGATGACACTCTTCAGGTCACTTGTTCTATCTAGGCTGGAATATTGCTGCACACTAACAGCACCTTTCAAGGCAGGTGAAATTGCCGACCTAGAAAATGTACAGAGAACTTTCACGGCACACATAATGGAGATAAAACACCTCAATTATTGGGAGCGCTTGAGGTTCCTAAACCTGTATTATCTGGAATGCAGGAGGGAGAGATGCATGATTATATACACCTGGAAAATCCTAGAGGGACTAGTACCGAACTTGCACACGAAAATCACTCACTACGAAAGCAAAAGACTTGGCAGACGATGCACCATCCCCCCAATGAAAAGCAGGGGTGTCACTAGCACGTTAAGAGACCAAACAATAAGTGTCAGGGGCCCGAGACTGTTCAACTGCCTCCCAGCACACATAAGGGGGATTACCAACAGACCCCTGGCAGTCTTCAAGCTGGCACTGGACAAGCACCTAAAGTCAGTTCCGGATCAGCCGGGCTGTGGCTCGTACGTTGGTTTGCGTGCAGCCAGCAGCAACAGCCTGGTTGATCAGGCTCTGATCCACCAGGAGGCCTGGTCACAGACCGGGCCGCGGGGGCGTTGACCCCCGGAACTCTCTCCAGGTAAACTCCAGGTAATAAGCCACTCTATACCACAGAGATGGTGAAGACCACTCTTAGCATCCAACTGGCATCCAACTGGGAGCACAAAGCGATATATGAAACAATACTTCAGAGGAACTTGCGTGGCTTACTTCTCTCTCTCAGCTGGGTTAGAAGCTGGGTTGACTGACTGGCTTAACCCACGAGAATGGCTGACTGGAAGACGTGTAATGATGCACACAGCATGAAGGAGCAGGTGGATGACAGGAGACAGGCATGATGGTAGGCTGAGGCAGGCTGACTAGCGTTCACTTCCACAGTGTGGCTTATTGACTGGCTTAATTGCAAAATCCGGGTCAACCCCTCGAGATTGAAGCAATTAGCACACGAACTAAGCCAGGAAGCTTGAAAAAAAGCGGCTGCAACAGGATTGCAGGCTGGAGCGACACAGTGGAGAAGAGTGAGGGTAAGCGGCTAGCTGGAGGTGGCACGGTTCACCTCTGACCTGCCGGCAACCCACAAATAGTCTTCTAACGTCTGAAATACCCTTAAATCCACACCCACACCGCTGTCACCAATTTGTCATGTGGGTTTCGATAACGTGGATGGGGTAAGAATACTCACGTAGGCTGGTAGTATGTATAATATATAACGGGAAGTATGGGAAGCACCAACAGCTGACCTGCCTCTCTCTGCTCCCTATCTTCAACTGACCCACCAGTGCCTACAGGGTGAGGGGTGTTTGAAATCCTGCTATGGTCAGCAGCAATATGAATAACAGTGATTCACACAGACGGTTGGTAGTGAGTCATCTACTGGTACACTGGTTACTGGTAACTGGTTATTAGGAACTGGTAACTGGTTATTAGGAACTGGTACTACTACTGAGATACGCTTCAGGACTACCGGGCAATATCGTTGTTATGCACGGATTATAAGTTGTTTGCTAAGATTTTAGGAAATAGGATTAAGTGTGTAGTAAGGCAGGTCGTTGTCGAGAACTCATTTTGGGTTGCCAGGGAGGTATGTGGTGGAGGGGCATGGGTTACTATGGGATTTCATGGAAGAAAAAGGGAGGAAGGCTTGGTTGCTCTAGACTGGCAAGGAGCATATGATAGAGTGGAGTGAGAAGCGTTGAGAGCTATCCTTAGGGACAGGGTTTTGGGAAGAAATAGTGGGATGGGTAGATGTGTTATATCGTGGGGCAATGGCGAGGGTACAGAAATAATGGAAGATTGGGGGGAGGATTGTAATGGGTAGGGGACTTAGACAGGGGTGTCCTATGTCCCAGCTTTTGTTTGCATGCATGCAGGACCCCTTTTATAAATGGTGGAGCAGCAAATAGGCATTAGTGAGAGAAGGGAGTGGAGTTGGGAGAGTTTGGCCAGTTCTAATAGGGTATGTAGATGATACTACTGTTCTGGTTAGGGAGGGATGTCAATAGACGCCTTAGATGGGGTAGTCAACATGTTCGCAGATGCAACTGGTATTAGAGTGAATTCAGAGAAGTCCATGGTCATGGGTAGGAGCTTGGGTGGGGAGGGTTGGTTGGGGTAGTGTAGTTTGTGACGAAGCGGGTGACTTCATTAAAAATTTGTGGTCTTATCTACGCAGATGATCTGGATGTTGCACGTGAGGAAAACTCGTTAGGTTGGGGAGACAGGATTCGGGGCACTTGGGAGCATTGCGGCCTTATCATTTACCCTTTGAGCATACCATTGTTATTTCCGTCCCCTTTTATAGTAAGGTTTGCACGTGGAGCCGGGTTCCCTTTTTAAAGGGCGGGGAATTGCAAAAATATTAAATT
>NC_069452.1:34176795-34227164 GCF_026875155.1 Cherax quadricarinatus | reverse complement strand
CGGGATAAAAAATAAAAAGGATTATACAGGTGATTTGCATGAGTGTGAAACTGTTTGAGGGCTCTGGCGTGGGATCGAGAGCCAGCAAAGGTTAAAATAGGTAGGTTGTGTAGATTGTTAGCCGGAGGGTTGTAGCGCCTGTAGAGGGAATTTCCCCATGTATGCATGGGGAAGTATATGGAATAGGTTGAGTAGGATGAGGTTGCAACCTCGTGTTCGGGATGTAATGTATCGTTTTCTGCACGGCATTTTACCGTCGGGTGTGGTTCTACGGGATAGACGAGTCGTTGACGGGGGGGAGTGTGGATATGTGGTGGGGAGGAGTCGGCTTTTCATGTAGTATATTTTGTGATGGACTGAGGAGTGTCAAGGGGTGGTTAAATAGGGTGATAAATAGGATAGGAGGTAAAGGAATTTCTGTATTGAGAGCATTAAGTCTCGACGTGGGGGGTTGGGAGGACGTGTAATCAGAGCTGTGGGATACATTATGGCAGATTATATCTATATAGTGTGGGGATTGCGGGCAAACAGTTACTGAGGTGAAGAGGAGGGTGTTAGCGTTAACGTTCTATAAAACGGTATGTAGAAATAAGGAAATTTATGGGAGGAGGTGGTGAAGGATTTTTCAGAGGGATATAGGCAACTTACGTTACAGGTTTTAATTAGACTTGTAATATACGAGGGAGGGGAGGGTATGATTGGAAAGTGTTGCTGGGGTAGGGAAGTCAGGGGTGAAAACAGGGTTGCCTCCCTGGTAATGGATAACAAAAGTTTTGCGAGAGTGTTGGATGAGTGATGCGTGAGTGAATAATATGTGGACCACGGGTGCTAGCACCTGTGGAGCTGGCCATTTTTGTGTGACAGGACTTTATAACTTATTATACATATTGTGTGTGGTAATATTGATTTACGGCAATGACATTGTAATTTGGAGATTTGCTATAATAATTGCATGTGTTTGCTCCAACTTGTTTTCTAGGTGCCTTGCACTGCATAGTGTTGATGCTGTGATCATGCACGGTGTCCAGAGATATGATGTGATATGTTTGTATTAATGTCTGTGCATTATTGTTCGTCACTGGTGTTCTGCAATTTTTCAGTTTGTTTTGAGAGTAAAGAGGTTAATGCACGTCAGATAGTGTAAATAAAGTTGGGCAACAGTGGTGTTATAGGTTTTGTGGTTAGGTGCGTGCTAGGCACAGTATTTATGTGTTACTTATGTCATGGTTATATTTTATGTTGTATTGTACTGTTGTCAATAGCACTATGTAAATGTCCATATAAGCTGTATAGAGCTTGAATGTCCCTAGTTGAAGCTGTGTGATTGTTTAACTCTGGAATTGCATGTTTATATTGGGAAAGGCTTACATGTGTTGGATTTTGAGACTAAGTTTATTCTTATGGTTTTGCAGTAATTTTGTATGTCCTTGTGACTTTTCTATATCACCATTGTTGTGTAATACATATTGTTATGTAACTGAACCATTAGGACAATTACATAAATTTAATGTTTGGGTCATTGCTGTGTGACTTTAGTTTAGGCAACATTCATTGTTTATAGTATGTTAGGTTGTAAATAGTGGGGGGGTTGGATAACCACTAGGGGGGGGGAAATATGTCTGTATATATTTTCAGTGCAATGCATTGCATGGGCTGTAGCGATCATTAAGTACCATTTCGGAGGATGTGTATATAAAAGTGTTTTTCAATCATGTAATTCTGTTGAGTAGCTCCAACAGGTTTGGGTTAAGTGATAGGATGAGGGAGCAGGGGGGGGGGGGGGGGTGTACCCACAGGGAGTTGTAAGTGTGGTGTGTAACATTAGTGTGGGAGGATTGTGTTAATTTATAGATTAAATGATTTTTACATTTTTATATTTTGTAATGTCATTTTAAAATAAAATATATAAAAAAAAAAAAAAAAAAACTAGCCCCCATCTTGTTCCCATCCTCATATCCGACATAGACAAGGATGTCATCCACAGCACCGTGTCTTCCTTTGCAGATGACACCCGAATCTGCATGACAGTGTCTTCCATTGCAGACACTGCAAGGCTCCAGGCGGAAAACAACCAAATCTTTCAGTGGGCTGCAGAAAACAATATGAAGTTCAACGATGAGAAATTTCAATTACTCAAGATATGGTAAACATGAGGAAATTAAATCTTCATCAGAGTACAAAACAAATTCTGGCCACAAAATAGAGCGAAACACCAACGGGCAAAGACCTGGGGGGGGATCATGTCGGAGGATCTTCCTTCAAGGACCATAACATTGTATCCCAATCGCATCTGCTAGAAAATGACAGGATTTGGGTAATGAGAACCTTCCAAACTAGGGAGGCCAAGTCCCCCATGATGACACTCATCAAGGTCACTTGATTCTATCAAGTCTGGAATATTGCTTCACACTAACAGCACCTTTCAAAAGCAGTGTGAAATTGCCAGACCTAGAAAATGTACAGAAACTTTTTCACGTCGCGCATAACGGAGATAAAAACACCCTCAATTATAGGGACATGCCTGAACTGCGGTGGAGAGAGGTGTGCACAGCACCCCTCATGCTGTTTTTGTGTCAGGAAGCTCTCATAGCAACAATAATATGGCACTGATATACCGACGTAGGATAAACACTGTCGGTGCGTTGAGCTGCATCGTTGGGGCGATTTCCCCTCTACATGGATACGCGCAGGTGTGTTACTTCCGGGCAATCATCCGGGAAACGTACGATGCAGGGATGATAGGTTTATGGGTGGCCCGAATGGGTCCCCTATTGCAGTCCTATTCGTCAAGTTAAATTCGACGGCTGTGGTAACGAGTCGATGGTGTCACGAATAGTTGAGCAGGTAGTATGATGTAACTCCACTGTCAAAGGTGCGGACCTCATAGTAGTACGTCACTCCGGGCCGGCCTAATAACGTGGGGTGAAGTTGCGGAATGTCCTCTTCGATGGCTGACGGGAGGACTTACGGAAAGGTGTTTGCTGCTTATGGCTCCGTCACTGGCAACCCAAGGCAAGTGGGCGGGCAGGTGCGTACATGTACGTCCGGGAGGGTACTTATCTCCTCTCAAATGACACTGAGGCACCCGATCGTCGATACGTCGTGATGCCGGAAGTTTTTAGGACCCAGATTCTAGGGCGTATCTGGCAGAAGCGGAACGGACATGGCAGGTTGATGAGGGGAGTATGACATATGGGCAGCGACGTGTGGGAAGGCATTGGAGGGCGCCGGCGCAAACAGGGTAGGGAGCACCAGTTTACAGGTGTGGATGTCGTGGAGGAGAATTCCAAAGGGAAATCGAGGTAAGATGGCCCCGTCTATGGAGTGACATTGATGGAAGAGGCTCCTAGTGGTGCATGATGGGTCTGGCGCACGGAGTTTGTTGTGGGGAGTCAAGAAATGGCCACTTTGCCGTGACGGGGAAGGACGTGCTAATTTCCACGGCAAGAGGTCAAGAGCTGGAGTATGAGCTCGACTAGGTATGTGAAAAATTTATCTTCTTCGGGCGAGGATAAGGCTTGGTCCGTGAAAAGGTGGTCCTGAGTTGAAAGGAGAGCGTGGCGGGACAGGCACGAGAAGGAACGGAGCTGGACAACTGCATTCACGAGAGAGGATCAAACCGAGCTCTTGCGACAGGTCACAGTGGAGGTTGATAATCAATTCACTGTGTGAATCTTCGGAGACAGTAAGGCGGTAGAATTCTACATGTCACGAGGAAGAGGGCGGGCTGGCGTCAGACTCAGATGATGTCCTGACACACCCCGCAGAGGTCTGGGAGGAGGGATGAAATTTTCGTGACAGCCAGGATAAGGGCATCTAAAGAGGGGTTGGTGGGTGGTGATAGTGGTGACAAACCACATGTTGACCCTGGGGCAAGAGGCCCGTGGGAAGGTAGAGAGGAGAAAGATTGGAAGCTTTAGAAAGGCCTTAAATGCATTGTACCTGTGAATGTGAATGGACTGAGGAAGCTGGTCTGAAAGGGAATGCTTTCGTATGCTTCCTTACGTCGAAACAGAGAGACGAATCTTTCTACAGGAGCATATTTGCGTCAGGGTGAGGGTGGAAAGTGCTCGTGTGTGGAAAGGTATACGGTGTTGACTCTGGCCATCGGCACGATTTGAAAGGTGGTTGTGGGTTAATTGATAAAGAGGCGAGCCGCGTTTGTGTTGCAAAGAACGTGAAGGGGGTGGTGGGGAGGGTGTTGCGTGTGATGGGTGGTGGTATGGGCAGAGGGTAACCTTAGTAAGTGGTGTAAGCACCAGGCTGAAAATGATATGAAAGTAACGAGGGATTTGTTGTGTGTGATGATCTAAGTTTTTTTGCTGTTCCGGAGGTTTTACCTGAGGTGGCCGATCGTAGGTGGGGACTTGAATTGTGTGATCAGGAGAGTCGGGACTGTGGAACACATCGAGGGCGGGGGCAATGTTGACAGCATTACGCATCTATTGTTGGACGTTCAGGTTTGAGGGATGTGGAAGGTGGGGGAGCGTGTGAGGTGAGCATACTTTTCGTGAGTCGAGAGTTACGCGGCTAGGTTAGACAGGTTGTATATATCATCAAAAGGTTGTCAAAGTCTGTCACGTACTATTGACCTAGCCTTTTCCAGATCATAGGGCGGTTGTCGTGGAAGTTAGAGTTGGGAATCACAGCTTGTATCTCTAGGGGATATTGAAATTAAATACCGAGTCTGTTGAATATGAGGAGGGGTTGGGGTGGGGTTTTTCGGGAGCTGTGGGAAAATTAACTGAGGAGGTACATAGGTGTGGAGGGACGTGGTGACTGTGGGATGGTGTGGCTAAGGACCGATTCGCATTAGTTAGTGTCGGGGAGGGGAAAAATATTAATTCTTTAAAATTTGGGTTGATTAATTATTTGGAAGAGAGGACAGGTTACGATGTTGTATGTAAACGGGACAGTAAAGGTGTGTCCATCCGATGGAACAACATATGAAACTTAAACTGAGCGGTTGCGGGAAATTCAGGACGACGGTGTCCAAGCGGTGAGAGTAATGGCTTGGGTGGAGGAGGTGATTAAGGGGAGATAGGGCCGTCTTCGTGTGTGTTTCTCAGGGGACAAAAACAACGTCAGCAGGGCAACAGCTTATACCTAGTTTGGAGGTTCTTGATCCGGTTGGGTGGGGTATAGTGGGGGGCGGTCAGGTAATCCACACTACGGATGTGGATGGGGTTGTTTTCTGGATACGTGTACGAAAAGGTATTGCGGGAGGAAGGGTAGGATAGGGATTTAGAGAGGTGTGTGGAAGTGTGGCCCTGTAAGGGTTATTACACCAGTGATAGGAAGGCTTTGGGGGGGGACATAACTGAGGAAGAAATATGGAGATGGAATCTTGGAGTGCCATGGTGGCGAAAGGGCAAAGCACCCGTGAATCGATGGACTGTGGTGCCAGGCGTGAATAGTAATAAATCAACGCGTCATTGGGAGTTAAAATAAAAGGTTATTTTTGTTGGTGAGGTTTACTGAACATGATGAAGTAAGTTGTAAGGTTAGGGTGATGAGAACAGCAAACAGCTGTGTAGTTGTATTTTGGGTACCGTGAAGGACGAGGAACGAAGCGTCGCTCAGGGGACAATAGAACAATATCATAGTTATGCGGGATTATAATTATTTTGCAAAAATTTGAGAGGAAATACATCTCAAGTCAAAGTGAGATGTAGGGAGGGGAGTGATAATCGGAAACCAGTTTGGGTTTCCAGGTAGTCTATGGGGGGTGGTGGGGTTGGGACATGGTCTTTAAGGTGAGAAGGGGAGGTTCGTGGGAAGAAACGGGGGTGAAGGGGGGGGCGGGGTATTGGGGTTTGCACTAGACTGTGCAAGGATCTTATGATAGGGAGAGCGGAGGCGTTGAGAGCTATCCTTAGGAAATCAGGGCTATGGGGAGGAAATAGTGGATGGACGAAGGCGTTGTATAAGGGGCAATGGTGAGAGTCGCAGATTAATGGGAATTTGTAGGGGGGAGGATTGTCATGGCAAGGTGTCTTGAGGAAGGCGACCGGGGTGTCCTAAGTCACACAATGTCACAGAACCACAAAACAACAGCTTTATTTTGCATGCATACAACCCCCAACCTTCTAATATAATGGTGGAGCGCCAATATGGGCGATAGTGAAGGGGTTGGGTGGTAACTGGGCGATATGGGGCGTGGCCTGTGTTTCCTCATAGGGTATGTAGAATAGATACTATACAGTATGGTTAGAGAAGGTATTTTCCATAAAAGCCTTAGATGGAGTGGTTCGACACGTTTGGCATGTGCAACTGGTAAGAGGGTAATTTCTGAAAGTCCATGGTTAGTGGGTTAGGAACTTGGGGGGGAAGCGGGTCGAGTGGGGGAAGTGGCAGTTGTTAGAGAAAGAAGCGGTGAAGACATAAAAATTTGTGGTTCTAATTCTATGCAGAAGATACTTTAGGTTGTCACGTGTTAATAATTCGGTCAGTTGGTTGAAAGGATACTGGGGGTCGATTGGGGGAAGCATTGTGCGGCCTAAAATCATTTGACCCTGTTGTGGCAAGGCGGTGCCATTGTAAATAACGTATTATAGTAAAGCAAAGGTTTGTCATGTGGCTCCGTGTTCCCCCCCCTTTTAATAAAAACAACCGGGGACGGCAATTGCAACTATGACTTTAGAGGGGTTTTTTAAATTTTTGTGGGTCAGGTTGTGATGTGCTTAGAAAGGGATGTAGTAATGTTATCTTTGCGTCCCCCCCCCCCCCCCCCCCCCCCCCCCCCCCCCCCCCCCCCCCAACCCCCCAGGGGGGGGGGGGGGGGGGGGGGGGGGGGGGGGGGGGGGGGGACCCCCCCAGGGGGGTTGGGTTTTAATGAATTTAAAGAGGAGGGTCAAATGTATCTTATTAAAAGGAGGTGGATGAGGGAGGGTGTGAGTGGGGGGGGTGGTTAAGGTACACAATAAATTGAAACGCATGTTTTACTGGGACAGGAGTTGAGGAGTGTGTAACTATTTTGAGGGCAGCAGTGATGGTTAGGAACTGGGTAAGGTAAAAATAAGTAGTTGTGTAGAGAGGTCGGCGGAAAGGGTTGTGGCTCCGGTGAGGGGATTTCCCCATGTATGACTTGAGGTTGTATAAAGGAGAAGGTTTGGAGGTTAAGTGTTACAAACCCCGGTGGACGTGAGGATGATGTATCGGTTTTTGCATAGGATTTTAAACCATCTGTAGTGGTCTTATACTAGCTAGACGGGTGGTTGAGGGGGGTGGGTATGTGGAAAATGGTGCGGGGCGATTCTGCATTCAATGTAGTGTATTTTTGTGAGGGGTTGGGGAGGCGTCAGGGGATTGGTTGAGCAGGGGAGTGCATAAGATAAGTGGTCAATACTTCTCTGTTTTGCGGCATGAGTCTTGATGTGTGGGGTATGGATGAACGTATTATTAGGGCTGTGGGGTACATTATGGTAGATTTATGTCAACAATAAGTGGGAATGAGGGGGAAAGGGGTAAGTGAGGTGAAGAGGAGGGGTAATAGGCTGTTAGTTTTTATAAAACTTAGTGCCGAATAGAAGAACTTTATGGGAGAGGTGGGAGGCGGGATTTTCTCTGAGGGATATAGAAGATATATCATTAGAGGGTTTTAATAAATTTGGTAAAGTAGGTGTGTTGGGAGGCAGGGTAGGACGGTAATAATGTATTTATGTTTAATGTCATGTCAGGGGTGTGAAACGGGGTCGCCCGGTCCTGGTATGTACGAGGTGAATGTGCATGAACTTGGGCCGAATAAGCGTATTCATGTTGTATGCTATAATAACTAATAAAATGTGTTCTGATTTTGCTAGTAGATAATTGTTTTATGAAGTTACTCTATGCCAACGTTGTTAGATGATTGTAAGAGGTGTCAAAGTGTGTTGGATCCCTTGTTTATTAATATATATCTGTGTTTGATGAACATATTGTTTTTATTTACCTTATTCCAATACAGTGACGTTAATTGTATTTAACGTATAAGGTGTCCTACTTATATAATTAACAAGATTGACAAATATGTTAGATAATGATGTGTTTTGTTAATCATATAACAATGCAATTGGAATTAGTCGGTTATTGTTATCATAGGTGTAGGGGTTTTTCATGAATGGTTAGGAGGGATATTGTGTAATCTCAAGTTCATGTTATGTGTGGTTGTTCATGATTATTCTGAGAAAGACCTGTTTATTGTCTATATCTATTTCTTGTAATGTATAGTTCTAACTAAAAAATAAAAAAAAAAAAAAAATTAAAGGTAGGCGCTTGAGGTTCTAAGCCTGTATTCCTGGAACGCAGGAGGGAGAGATACATGATTATATACACCTGGAAAATCCTATAGGACTAGTACCGAACTTGCACACGAAATCACTCCACTACGAAAGCAAAAGACTTGGCATGCCTAGCGAAGCACCATCCCCCCAATGAAAAAGCAGGGGTGTCACTAGCACGTTAAGTAGACCATAACAATAAAGTGTCAGGGGGCCCCGAGACTGTCAACTGCCTCCCAGCTCCCGTAAAGGGGATAACCAACAGACCCCTTGGCATCTTCACGCTGTCCACTGGACAAGCCACCTAAAGTCAGTTCCGGATCAGCCGGGCTTGTGGCTTCGTAAGTGGATTGCTGCACCAGTCAGGCAACAGCCTGGAGTGATCATGCTCTGATCCACCAGGAGGCCCTGGCGTTGACCCCCGGAACTCTCTCGCAGGTAAACTCCAGGGTAAGTTTATTGTGAAATAACCTCAAGATAACCCATTACTTTTAATGTTAATTTTGTCTTTAGATTGGGTCGTGTCTTGGACGTTGTTAATTGTTGTTAATTATTAAATGTGTGTATAAACAATAATTCCATCTGGTTACCACCAAGTTCCAGAACTTAGACCCCAAAAAAAATTGAACACTTAAGAAAATGTTGAATAATCAGGATAGGAATAGATAGGGACTCACAGGTAATACCCACAGGGGCAGGGCAAGTGGTTACAGTGCGAAGATAAGACGGGAGAAGAATGTCTTGAGTCGAAGAGATAAGATCATGACTAGAACCTACTGCAAAGCACAATAACGATAACAAAAGACGATGTAGATACAACAGGATGCTCTGCTGATCACTGACCTGCAACTTGCAGGAACGAAAAATTGCTGCATCTTGATGTTGATTGGCGGCTGGCCAGGAGCTGGAGAGTGGTCAGAGGGAGGCAAGCTTCTTGATTGTCCCAGGAGTCTTTTATAATGTGTGTCTGGAGTTACTTCGTTTTCTTTCGTGAAGCGCAATTCCTTATGTTTGTGCCTTTTTTGGTGGAAACGATCTGTAGTCTTGTAATCTTAGGTCGAAACGCTGGGTTGGCTAGTAACTGGTCAAAGGTCATCTGAGAGTAGTGGATGGAGCAGTTGGGATCCTTTAACGGTTTGTAACTTTGAACTCTACTGGCGAATATATTCTTGTACAAAGTGACGACCTCCATGTTTAGGTTCTTGGTCAGGAGTCGTAATAAAAAGGTTATATCTTTTCCAGTCAGGTATTGAACTTGATGTTGGGTCTTCTATATTAATACGTCGAGAGATAGCTGAGAGGTTTTTGTTGGTGTTTGCCGCATTGAATGTTCTTTCAATGTTGGTGGCTCTGCTAGATAGTGTTTAGAAACTGCGGGAGAATCGTGGCATCTGATTGTTGGTCCATATGAGTATGGTGGTTGGAGGTGAAGAAGGTACGCCGCCACGACCGAGCCAACGAGACGTAGCAGGAGGCTATCGACGAATAGGAGGCCTTGTTGGAGTGACGTCACTCTAGGTGTTGGTGTGTTGGGAGCTTGCTATGCAGAAGTGTTTGATTAGTTCTTTGGTGAATTTAAGTATTTCTTCCCGAAGGTGGTAGATGCTGGGAAATATAAATGATGGCATAAAAATTAGTGCAGATAACTCGTTGATGGTAGAGCTAAAAGATCCAGGTACACCATAATTCCTTGCATGTGAGCGTATAGTAGACAGTAGTGGATCTGGTTACTCACAAGCTGGATGAATGATGATTGTGTGGAGCACAGAGGCTGAGTAGCTAGCTTTAAGTAAATTCGAGTATTGCTTGATCATTTGCAATTGGCCTGCATACGTTTGGTGTGTTGCTAGTAGGTTTTTTCTTTTCTGCTATCTTGAGTTTTCTCACAATAACCTTACGTGTAGGACATTTTTGCTGCCAGTGTATATGGTGGTCGTATGGCGTCTTTACAGTTTAACAACGATGGTTTGGTGGAGTAGCAATGGTGCAGGAACAGAAGGTGTGTCCCCACTACCACATGTAGTTGCAGAACTACATTGTCTTTTACTGGACATGCTTGTGTGTTGAATGGTAGAATAACAGTTCCATCAGTGTTGGATGTACTGATTTTCTCTGCTTCGAAGTAAGTTGGACTGATGATGTAGTAGTAAACAGCAAGACGCTTCAGTCAGAGCAGTGGCGCCATGTTTAACGTCAGAAGGTGACCTTGAGCATGGACGATGCATATCGGGATTTTTTGTGATGCTGTCAACAGTAGCCCATGTAATTTTGAGGTCTCCGATGTATGTCTTGAGTTCTGGAACAGGTGATTGAGACGTCAGAATCTTGTCCAGAGTTTTTGAGGAATACTGATTTCCTGGCCTGATGATGCAGGAGATGACATAACAGAAAACCCTTGAGAATGAGTGTAGTGTGGCATCTGTAGAAAAGTAGCTTCTCTTGCTTCAGCATCATCGGACACACAACAATAAATGCTTCTTTCAGAGACCAAAAGGCGTTGAATTTGACTTGCAGTGTTCCTTGAACAACAGTTTTGCAAGAGCAATCTTCGTTGAATCATCACGGTACCACTTGTTGGCTTGACATGACACGATTTTGCGTAGCTCATCGTGCAAGGTCAAGGTGAAGACAACGGCTGGAAAGTAAGGAGAAGCTGCTATGAACCTGCCAGGGCAAGATCAAGAAAGCAGAATGTGTGTCACTAAAACTTGATAATCATAAACAAATGAGGTTCATTAATAATAATAATTATATTTATAAAAATTCAGGATGACAAAGAATTTTAATATAAAATCATTTAATAATTTAAGAAAAAAGAAAAGGCTTTTAAAAAATGTGAAACGCAAAATTTACTATTAATATAGAAAGCGAAAAATATACAATATTGTTGAAAATAATAAATAAAATATATTTTAATATAATATTTCATTTTGTTAAATTGCTGGACTTCAGGAAACTAAACTATTAAAGTGTGAGATGTACGACACCACGATGTTTTTTTTTAATTTTTTTTTTATATTTTATTATAAAACCATTACAGTTTAACATAAAAATAAAGAAAAACAGTATGGATCTCAATCAAATTTAACTGTGACAAAACGGATTGCACCTATATGCTGGCAAGAAATGCGCCAAACATACAACAATAACTAACGGCAAGAAAAGCTAAAAAAAAAAAAATACTGTACACAGGGTTCATGAATATCCACCACACCAACTACACTGTCATTGACAAACAATTAGGGCCATTAGAACAACTGGAGTGAGACACAAGGTTCACAAGAATTTCAATTCTTAAGGCTTTATCGACTGACGAAGATTGGAACAGTGTGTGTTGTGTTCGCCAATCTGTGTTAAGTTTACCGCACAGATTACGTCATACCTGTGATCCTTGGACTGTGTTCAGTGCTTTCAGAGCATGTGAGCCACGAGAGGGGGCTACGGCCCCGACTGGGGCTCTGAGAGCCTCCAGCTCTGCACCCAGTGTGGCGCGTGAGGTCACAGGCAGCAGCACTGCTGCTGGCTCTGTCCCCACACCTACAGATCCACCAGGAACAGATCCAGGAGAGCGGCCTACACTTTCTTGGAATGCGGGACGAGTTGGAGGACGATGTGGGGCAGTGGGATCCCCCCCAAGAAGGGCCAAGGATCATTGGAGACTACTGTACCACCCATCTTCCACTAGGTTCGTCGGCCAGCCCCCAACCCAAGAAGACTTGGCACCCCAGATGGCCATAGGGTTCGTGGAAGAAGCCAGGAGGAGTAGCTCCCAAGTGGCAAAGGACGGAGCCATCCCCAGGTCCTACACACCAGTTGCGTTGGCCTACCACAGTGGACGGGACTGGGTTGACCTCCACGTGGAAGGAGGATTCCCGCTCAGCTCGGGCACAAGCAACCAGGGCCCTCAACAAATTCAAGGATCCCAACTACCGGGTTTGTAAGTATCTGGAAGTCTCCCCCACCTCAAGTTCCGCTGCGAGTTCACTCTCTTGAACGAGGTTTCTGGTCAATCCTCGGACGAAGACTCTTACGAGATTGAAGGGGCTGGTGATTTTGTGACCCATCCCAGCATGGTGGAACTGCATGCTTCGGAGAAGGTGTACAAGGGGGTGCTTTTTACACGTCCTCTGTCCCCTCCCACTGGACCCCAATATGGAAGTGCCCATATTGTCAAGGCGGAGCGACTCACACTGCAAAGGTGAACAAGGTGCCCACCCCCAGGTGTCTGGATCCACCACAAAGGTCCATTCCCCACGCACCTGACTTTGGGTCAGGGGAATTTTCAAGACCCGATCATACCTGTCGGCCCAGTACAAATGACTTTCAACTGCCAGGGTTCAATCAATATTGCAGCACCTGCCAACGAGAGAATAAGTGTGGTGTGTTGCAGCAAGCCAGCGACTCGAAGGACTCATTGCCACCTCAAACATCCACCTGGGCAGAAGCCCTTCGGCCAAGGCCCAAGTGTGCCAACTGCTCAAAGAAGTGCACCATGCCTGGAACCGAGCTGTCCTGTGATTGGTGCATCACTGCAGCAAGGTACGTCATCATAACTGAACCCGACAGCCCCGACGCCACCCAGCCTTGTAACTGCCCACAACAGTCAGCATGGGCTCTCAATCACAGTTCCCCCCCGGATACCGCAGGGGGCAATACCAGCGAGTTCCCACACTGGGCTCCAGCGGTGGCAATCAAAGGCAGACACTGGTTTGCAGCAGCGTGTCAACTGGGCGTCAGATTGCAATGTTTGGCCAATAAGGCAAATCATTGGGAAAAACAGCCTCGGCCCGGGCACTACACTGCCCTAGCAGGTGCCCAGCAGGGCACGGCAACATTCCTTGCCTTAAGTCGGCCCAGCTAGGCCCTTCCCAAAGGACAGCCCCCTACTGTTAGCATCAGCGTCAGGTAGAGGTTCCCGCCAGGGACTTGAAGCCCATGGCCACTCAAGCCCGGGCCCAGGGTGCACCCAGCTTATCTGCTGCAGTGTCGACAGCCAACCCGAGACATACCGCAGACCCTGCCCCACCTCGACTTGTCCGACCCAGCTCAATGCCTGCAGAGGTATGGTCGAATCCTTTCTGGATCGACTGAAGAAACCATCGGTGTCATCTCCAGCGCTCCTCTGTCGCCTAGCTGGCCGTCGGCAGAGGACAGGGGCGCCTGCAGCGCTCCTGTCCATGGGATGCTGGGCGTGGCCCTACTGGACAGGAAAGACTCAATGGAACTATCAAGCCATCATCCAGGAGTCCTTCCAGTCTGTTATGGAGGAGGCCTGGAGTCAGCCCAACAACCGGACGACGAGTCCCAGGCAGAGAATGGAAGATCAGAGATGGGGGGGGGGGGGGGGGGGGGGGCGGCGAGGCCTCTGCGGGCCCCTTGAAAGAACCTCCCAGTGGAACATTTGTGGTCTGCAGCGGATAAATTCACTTAGTTATTGAAGCTGCAGTCAGGATGAGGTAATGATGTCTTCCTGGTTTCAGGAGACACTAACCGATTGTCACGTCAAATGCAGCACGTATTAAGGATTTCTCTGCCTACCTTCATCGCCTGGAAGGGACTGGCAGGGGCAAAACGGCAATCTACGTTCAGGAACCTCTAACCCCATTCCAATCTCCACAGGACCCATCGACTGTGGGAGGGCGCAGAGGTTCAGGCTGACACCCTACACCAGGCGGATGGACCTCTCGTGGTTACAATATTTACAGTATGCTCTCGGTACAACCCATGACACTAAGAAGGTGGCAGCACTCGCCCCACACGAGGGTCATTTGTGGCTGGGGATGTCATGCCTCACCACTCAATACTTTCTTCCTTCTGATGTCTCCTCCTACCAACGCAGCTGGGAGGCACCTTGTGCTGTGCTGGAGGAGTCCCTGAGATCTCCCTCCCTCAAAGTAATGATGAGCCAACGCCATCACTATGGGGCCTGCTTTGATTCCACACTCATCTCCTAATCAGTTGCTCTCGAGCGTGAGATGGGAGGTCATCCCCCGACTCACCAGTGATCACTTTGGCAGTGGTCACTACGTGAAGGTCCAGCGGTGCCCACCTTCTCCCCACACCTACCCCCAGACTGGAATCTAAAAAAGGCCGACTGGCAGTGGCTTCCAGGAGGTGACTTGAGCTTTGGTGGGCGGAGTCTCCCCTTCCAAAACCCAGATGAGGCGGCTCAAAGCTTGCAGTGCCTCACATGTGCAGCAGAGGCAGCAATACCTAAGATAACAAGCGAGGGACGATATAAACGTGACTGGTGGTTTACAATGAGACATCACGGAACAGAACACCGTCATCAATGTTAGTACGCAAGAGCACAGGCGTAACCCGATGTTGAGTACCATGCCGTCGCTTAGGGAAGTGGTGCGGCATGCACGCCATGTCTCACACAGGGGTTCCGCAGGCTAAATGTGATCGAGGTGCTGTGCCCCTTCAGCTACTCCTCCAACTTATCTGAGATTTGGACCAAGTTAACGATAGGCCACTGGGCAGCGGACGCAGTGTGGCTCAGTTGCACCCAAGCCCACACCAACGGAGGCAGAGCGTCTGGGTGGACCTATTCACCTCCAGAGGCGCCATGGCTCACTGCCTCAGGATCCATCCAGGACCTCCAAGCCCACCCTCCTTCCTAAAGGGTGAGTGGTGAACCAAGCCGCATGCCAGGCTGGGGATGTCACGGATGAAGACTTCACCGACCAGGAGCTCCAGGCAGCCTTCACATCCATCGAGACACTACTCCGGGGCGATGAGGTATCACCTATGGCAATGATCACTCGTCTGTTCATTCAGGACATTCAGGCTTGTCCTGGGAGTTCATCAACCCAACCTTGGCGAGCTGGCAAACTCCTGTCGTATGGAAGGAGGCTGACATCATACCGATTCCTAACCTGGACCTGCAGTGTGAGACCCATCTCCCTCACCAGTTGCCATCTCGAAGGTGTCCTGAAAGGATGGGTTGGAGTGCCTAGGTGGAAGCTTGGCCCCTCCTCATAAAACAACCTCTATGGCTGTTCACACAGAGGAGTGGGACTTATCGAAAGCCTTACCACTCTACTGACCGGCATTGGGTCGGATGCCCCAACCCCACATTTGTTGTCTTTCTTGACCTCAGAAAGCTTTTGAGCTAAGCCAGTGCACCTCCATCCTCTCACTCTTGGCCCCCGCAGGGGGATTAAAGCAGCTGCTTTCATGGCTTCGTTCCTGTCCTCCAGGAAAAGGCGGCCCGGGTACGCTTCGCAGGGGCATGCCTCTTCTCTCAAACCGCTGGACACTGGCACTCCACAGGGCGGGGTGACTTAGTCCCACCTCTAGTTCACAATGTAACTGAAGCGCATCAGCTGGTGACCTTGCCTTTCTCCAGAGGGACCAACCTCTCAGCTATGCCGATGACCTGGCACATGTCGTACCTAGAAGCCCTGCCGGCTTTTGCAGCGTGCCCAGGAGGACCTCGATTTACTGCAGCTTCCACCTGCGTCACTTGGGTCTCAAGATATCTGCAGCAAAATCCAAAGCCATGATCCTTCGCACCAAGTTGCTCCAGTCAAGGGCTGCAGGTCCTGGGCATCGATCTGAGTGGGTCCGCATTTATAGTTACCTTGGCATCTATACATTTGACAGGCACCTCACCTTTCCAGAAACCCATGTGCGCCACATTAAAGAGAGAAAGAGAGGGCACTGCAGAGGGCTCGGGCATTTGAGTGCCATGGCCAACCCTAGGGTTGGGCCCCAGCCACGAGGTCATGAGGTTGTTCTTACATCCAGGCAAATTACGTTCCCTCGTTGACTATGGGGCCACTTAGCTCTGGTTCTGCCAGACCCATCAAACATCAAATCCACTGTGGACATCCAGAACACAGCTGTACGGGCCATCTGGGGGCTCCGCTAGGTGGGCCAATGCAGTGCTCTGAACCTTGAGGTGCACTACAGCCTCTATAAGACAGGATCCTCAAGTGGTAGCTGCCAGGAGGATTGCCAAAGTATCTCCGACTCCCAGGGGCTGACAACTGATGATAGATTTTACGGGTCCACCATGGACAAGGTCATACCACTGCATTCCCGCCGGCCGATGGATGTGGTCGTAGTCCGATGATGCCACACAGAAGCTCTTGCCCATGACATTGCTGCTCCAGTGGGAGGCTGCACAGACTGCAGCAAACTACCTGGTGCACCGACGGGGGGGGGGGGGGGGCCTCTTGGGGCACCAGACTGTTTGCGGTGAGCTGGACAACCCTACCAGACAGCAAGGAGGCATTGCAACCCGGGACATTCTGCACCACTTGCCCTCGGGCTAGCATTGGTGGGAGTGCGGAAGGCCCAGGGGTGTGCCATATTACAACTGATGGCTCCAGAGACCCAGTGGCCTGGCCGCGACAGCTGCTGGGATGTTCCCCGCAATCTGACACAGGTTGGGCGCCTCCCAGACCATTGCAAAACACCATCCTCCAGGCCCGAACTCTTTGCCATCCAACAAGCTCTGCGGCATGCTCTTGGCCAGACATCAGCATCCCCCCCCCCATCATCCACGTTGATTACCAAGGCAGCAATCTCCAAGCGCTTATGCACAGAGAGCCAAAGGAACTACACTTAATCACATCCATCCGGGTGACCTGCAGACCTCTCATGGCCCAGGGATACTTATTTCGCAGGGGGGCTACCATCAACTGGATCCCGAGCCATGTGCCTAATCCCTGGCAATGATTGCTGCAGATGAGGCTGCTAGACTGCAACCTCGAGGCACAGCACATGCTGCGATCTTCCATCAGCCTCACCAGATTGCGCTGTTGGCTCTGGTCGGCGAGGCCCCATTCCTGACCCTGGGGTCACAGAGGCCCTCGTTGGTAGTCAGGCGGGCGACCCACAGGGTTCCCCCTCCAAGTCCTTCATACACAGTTGGTCCAGAAACTAGTGTGCATATCCCCCCCCTACACTTATGGTATCCCCACCACTGCGCTCGGATTGTTGAATGGGCACGAGGGAGCTCTGAGCCCTTGTGACGCGATGGTTCCGCAGCCCTTGGTGCACACCTGTTAGACAGCCCTGCAAACAATGCCTCTTTTGGCCGAGAAACACGTCCAATGACCCCCAGTAGGGCAGACCCGAAGAGAATGAGGCAAGCACATCTTTGTGACTTAGCTGTCAGGACTTGGAAACCTTACTTCCAGTCCATGCAATGTCATCCCGCCCCCCCCCGCTGAAGTTGCTTGCGAAGGGCCTGCGTTTGGCCTCCAATGCAAGCTGCAACACCAGCCACTGTTAGTGCACACTAACGTTTGGGACGTCATCTGGCCATAGGGCCGGTGAGGTACCCCCCCCTTCCTGCTGAAAACCTGCCACACAGGTGCAAGTAACGATAAATGTCACTTCCCTACCCGGGGAGCCAATGCCGGGTCACCAAAATGGAAGAGACCTGGGCTGGGATTACCGGCGAATCAAATAGAATAGAATAAATAGAAGATTAGAAATATTGCAAAAATAATGAGCCAAACACTGATCTACACTGAAAACACAAGGCTTAGAGTACACAAGAAATTCACTATAAATGTCTCACACACGCAAATGTCTTTAAATGCAAGAAAAATGTTTCTAAACAGAAAATTATCACTGAAGTCTGGAGCATCAGACGGAGTGACTAGTGATGAGGGGAAACGTTTTTCTGTGCACTTGATGACGCTTCCTACACATACACTGATGTCGAAGAAATGCACTTTCTAGGGAACTCACATAACCAGGCTTTATCGTTGGCCGCAAGCTACAACTCTTGACCAATTATGTGAGCCAAACAGTACAAGGACACCGGTACAAGGTGAAAAAAGCCACAGGTCTAGATGATGAAGAGTGGGTGGGTGAAGGACGTGAGCTCTCCGCTGGCGCTCACTGTGCGCCCACTCCACTCACTATCCATGAAGTCTGGCTTGAAAGTGGCGTGACAGAGGTCAGCGTGCCTCGTTGTGCCTCCCCTGGCTTTCTGGTGTTTTCTTGCACACACACACGGTCGCCTCTTTACGTGCTAGAAACATTAATTTGTCATCAATCCTATACGATACAATCCCCTCTATCGCCTGTAACCAATCTTGGGCGGAAAACATATATACAGAGTCAAAAAAGGAAATTAGTGTGCACTACCTACAGAGTTTACTGCCAGAGGGAATCATAGGCCTGTGTCCCGTGGAAAAAAATAAAATAATTGAAAACTTTGTGTCAGAGGAAGAAAGTCCGCCTGAATACTTAGAGTATGAAACATAGTGTATAGTGGTAATACTAACAGTGGCTCCCTAGTATATTCTGATATAGAAGGCTAAAGTGTCCATTGTGAAAACCGGCTGATATTTTGTAAATGAGAGGTGATAAGCCTAACGAGGCAGGTGCCAGAAGACGCCGCAGGAAACTTATCCTACAGGTCAGCTGTTTTTAACTAAAACTTCCTGGGGGGGCGCACTAGTTGCTATGTGACTCGCATATATCTAGTGATACCAGTGAATACAGAATACATGTTGTAAGTAGCAACTAACCATATTAAAATTGGAACTTAGTGGAGGAGTGACTTTCATTATTCTATCTTTCTTCTTGAAATAACCAGACGTGTTACTGTGAATTTCATATAACCTGTAAGTTCCCAGCGTCGCAATATACACAAAGCGAGAAGCCATTATTACTACAGAAAAAGCGTCCTTCCTCCAAAATTGTGCACCAGTCTCAACTATATGAATAATATAGCAATTTAGTTGGGGTGGAGGAAACGGGAAAAAAAAAAATAGAGAAGCTAGATACAGCGATTGGATAAACAAGGTGGAAGTGGTCGAAGAACCGTTTCGTCATTGGTAGAGTGCCAGCCAGTTTACCAACCTGATTATAACCTCTGAGAGAAGTATTCGGGTCAACGCCCCCTGCGTCCCGGTCTGTGACCAGCCTCCTGTGGATCAGCGCCTGATCAACCAGCTGTGCTAGCTGCTGCACGCAAAACCAACGTACGAGCCACAGCCCAGCTGATCAGAACTGACTTTAGGTGCTTTCCAGTGCCAGCTTGAAGACTGCCAGGGGTCTGTGGTAATCCCCCTTATGAGTGCAGAGGCAGTTGAACATCTCGCCCCTGACACTTATTGTATGGTCCTCTTAAACGGCTAGTGACACCCCTGCTTTCATTGGGGGGATGGTGCACTCGTCAGCCAAGTCTTTTGCTTTTCGTAGTGAGTGATATTTCGTGTGCAAGTTCCGGTACTAGTCCTCTAGGATTTTCCAAGGTGTATATAATCATGTATCTCTCCTCCTGCGTTCCAAGGGAATACAGGTTGAAGAAACCACAAAGCGCTCTCCAGTAATTGAGGTGGTTTTATCTCCGTTATGCACGCCCGAGTGAAAGTTCTCTGTACATTTTTCTCTAGGTCGGCAAATTTCACCTGCCTTTGAAAGGTGGCTGTTTAGAGTGCAGCAAATATTCCAGCCTAGAAAACAGTGACCTGAAGATGGGTCCATCATGGGCTTGGCCTCCTCTAGTTTTGAGGTTCTCCTTATCCATCCTGTCATTTTTCTACAGCAGATGCTATTGATCAATGTTATGGTCCTTGAAGGTGAGATCCTCCACATAAACACTCCCAGGTCTCTGACGGGTTGGTTTCGCTCATAATTTTGTGGCCAGAATTTGTTTTGTACTCTGATGAACGATTTAATTTCCTCATGGTTTACCAAATCTGAGTAATTGAAATTTCTCATCGTTGAACTTCATATAGTTTTCCTCTACTGCATCCCACTGAAAGATTTGGTTGAGTCCGCCTGAGACTTGCAGTGTTCTCAATGGAAGAACACTGACGCAGATTCGGGTGGTCATCAGCAAAGGAAGACACGGTGGCTGTGGGCTGACATCCTTTCTATGTCGGATAGAGAGGATGAGGAACAAGATGGGAGCTAGACAGGTTGCCTTTTGAACAGAGCTTTTCCCCGAAGCAGCCTCGGACTTACTCTGTTGACAACTACTCTCCTGTGATCTGTTTGTTATATAGAGAAATTATGAATCCATCCGATCCAGACGTTGTATACCTGATTATCCTTTAGCGCGCATTTAGTGCGCTATACGCCCATAAGGTCACACTTGTCGAAGGCTTTTGGCAAAGTCTGTATATATTACATCTGCATTCTTTTTGTCTTCTAGTGCATTTAAGGACCTTGTCGTAGTGATTCGCAGTTAGTTAAGACAGACAGGAGCGCCCTGTTCTTAAACACATGTTGCACTGGTATTGTGTAACTGATGGGTTTTCTAGATGGGTGTGATCTTGCTTCTTATGACCCTTTCAAAAGATTTTTATGATATGGGATGATAGTGGCTATTGGTCCTGTAAGTAATTTGCCGTTGCTTTTAACTGCCCCCTTTTGTGATTTGGGGCTATGTCTGGAGTTGTTTATTAGTACTGAGGAGTACTACCCCCGTGTCCATGCTTCCCTCTCCATAAGGAGAAGGAAAAGGGCTCGTAGGAATAGGGGCTTCTTGCAGTTCTTGATGAACAAAGAGTTTCCATGAGTCTGGGCCCTGGGGCAAGTGCATGGCATTCATTTATCGCCTGTTTTCGAAGTCATTGGCGTCACAGGCTAACATCGATCGCTAGTGTTTAATCAAATTTTGTGCTCTTCGTTCATCCAAAATTTAATTTTGATCTTTCGACACTCAGTCTGGTTAGTTGGCTTGCTAAAAAACTGAGTCATATCGGGACTTGGAGTAGCTCACACATGTTCTTTGCTGTTCATCTGTGTAGGACCCATCTGTTGTAAGAGGGGCCCAATACTGGAAACGTTTGTTCTCGATTTTGATTTGGCCATAAAGAAGATGAAAAATAAGAAAAGAGACAGCGCTCCCTTTAACAGTCGACGGAAAAAGAATAACAGAAGCGCTAAAAGAGTCAATATGATCTGAAATGCGCAAGGGAGACACTGGTCATCAGAAATAGCAAGCATCGAACTAAGCTAAAAGAATCCCCTTTTAGGAGTTCAGGAATCGCGGGAAGAACTAAAATCCAAAAATGAATCGAAAGAAAAACCCCAAATAATTTTCTTCTCCTATGCCAATCAAAATCGAGAACAACGTCCAGTATTGGCCTCTACATAAACAAGATGGGTCCTACACCAGATACAACAAGGGAAATGCGTGAGCTAACTCAAGGTCAAGTCTCAATAAGAACTCAGTTTTTTAGCAAGCCGCTAACCAACTGAAGTCGAAGATCAAAATGAATTTTTTTTTTTATGAGAGTAGCCACAAAATTTGATTAACACCAAGCCTATCCGATGTTAACCTGACGCCAAATAGATACTTCGAGCGAACAGGACGACATAAATGACATGCCCCATGCACTTCTTGCCCCAGGGCAGACTCGTGGAACTCTTGTTCATCAAGAACTGCAATGAACCCCAATCACGAGCCTTTTCCACCTTAAATGGGAGAGTTGCAAGGACACGGGGGTCGTCCCGTCAGTTACTAAAAACAACAGACCATAGCCCCCACTCCACAAAGGGGCAGTAAAGCAACAGCAAAGAACTACCAGACCAATAGCACTAACATCCCATATCATAAAAAATCTTTGAAAGGGTCCTAAGACGCAAGATCACCACCCATCTAGAAACCCATCAGTTACACAACCCAGGGCAACATGGTTTAGAACAGGTCGCTCCTGTCGTCTCAACAATTGGATCACTACGACAAGGTCCTAAATGCACTAGTAACAAAAAGAATGCAGATGTAATATATAAAGACTTTGCAAAAAGCCATCGAACAAGTGGTGACCATGGCAGTAATAGGCACAAAAATGTCTAGCTATAATGAAATAACAGTAAAAGTCGGTACGATGGATTCTATAATTTCCTCACTAACAGAACACAGAGAGTAGTCGTCAACAGAGTAAAGTCCGAGGCCAGCTACGGTGAAAAGCACTGTTTTCCACAAGGCACAGTACTAGCTCCCCTTGTTTCCTCAACCCATATCCGACATAGACAAGGATTCCAGCCACAGAACCGTGTCCTTCCTTTGCAGATGACACCCAATCGGCATGACAGTAGTCTCCATAGCAGACACTGCAAGGCTCCCGGCGACATCAACCAAATCTTTCAGTGCTGCAGAAAACAATATGAAGTTCAACATGAGAAATTTCAATTACTCAGAACTGTGTAACATGAGGAAATTAAATCTCATCAGAGTACAAAACAAATTCTGGCCACAAAATAGAGGCGAAACACCAACGACAAAGACTGGGAGTGATATGTCGGAGGATCTCACCTTCAAGGACCAATAACATTTATATCAATCGCATCTGCTATAAAAAATGATAGGATGGATAATGAGAATCCTTCAAAAACTAGGGAGGCCAAGCCCATATGACACTCATCAGGTCACTTGTACTATCTAGGCCTGAATAATTTCTGCACTCTAAGAGCACCTTCAAGGGCAGGTGAAATTGCCGACCTAGAAAATGTAAGAGAACTTTCACGGCGCGCATAACGGAAGATAAAACACCTCAAATTACGGGAGCGCTTGAGGTTTCTAAACCTGTATTCACCTGGAACGCATGAGGGAGAGATAACATGATTATTACACCTGAAATCCAGATGATAGTACCGAACTTGCACACGAAAAATCCCTCACTACGAAAGCAAAAACTTGGCAGACGATGCACCATCCCCCCAATTTGAAACGTGCAGGGGAGAGTCCCTATCACGTTAAAGAGACCAATACAATAAGTGTCAGGGGCCCAATAGTTCAACTGCCCTCCAGCACACATAAGGGGGATTACCAACAGACCCCTGGCATTCTGTTCAGCTGGCACTGACAAGCACCTAAAGTCAGTTCCTGATCAGCGGGCTGTGCTCGTACGTTGGTTTGCGTTGCAGCCACAGCAACAGCCCCTGGTTGATCAGGCGCAGAACCACCAGGAGGCCTGTCCACAGGACCGGGCCCGGGGGCGTTGACGACCCTAAACTCTCTCCAGTAAACTCCCAGTAATTTCATTTATGGCTTTTAGTACTTCCCGCAATTCCTGACATCCTAAAGGCATCTTTTTAGTCTTAAGTTCGATGCTTGCTATTTCTCTGACCAGTGTCGGCCCTGCGCATTTCAGATATATTGACATCTTTTAGCCGCACAGTTATTTTTTTTCCTCGCCCTGTAAGGGAGCGCCCTGTCCTCTTTCTATTTTAAATACATCTACTCCTCCATTTTCCATAGAGGAATAACCCCTTGTGCAACATCGAGTGCCCACCGAGTTAACTTGAATTCTAGGCATAAGTTGGGGACAGAAGTGTAGCTTATATATCTTTCCAACTTATAATCGTTTAAGAACATGGGTTTACATTGTCCCACATTAGTATAGGTTTATGAAGTTGAATTTGTTGAATTCTCCCTCGTGACTAGTCTCATTTAGTACGTCTGGGGCTCCACGCATACATGTCTGAACCTCAATTATTTGTTTTCTGAGTAATATTGTTTATTGATACTGGTGACAAATCTTATCAGATCATCATTATAAGTGTAGATAGGTTTTTTCTATGTATTCCCAGCCTAGTAGGCTTTCCTATTATTTGCTGGTTTAAATTGAAATTTTGTGCAGAGATTTAAAAGGCTCGTGAGAGTGTGAGTTTTCATCAGACAGGCCTCCTGGTGATATTACTGCAACAATATTATTTGCTATATTTCCTCCATTTTAGGTGCCTTAAGTTAAATCCCCCAGGAGCAAGATTTGGGTGCAGGAGCTGGAAGGTTTTTCCCAGATAGTGTCATTTTTTAACAGCTGTTCCTGGTAAATGTCTGGGATGTTGCATCCGGGAGGCTTGTAGACTACCACAATGACTAGGTATGTTTCCGACCTAACTGCTAACACATCCACTAACTCATTTGAGGCATATAGCGTTCTGTGCCAAACAAGTACTCAGCAATGTACAGGCCAACCCCCCCCTTTTGCCCGTTTCACACTGTCACATCGTAAATAGGTTGTACCTGGGAATCCATATTTTCGTTGTCCAAGAGAATCCTTTTAATGTGGTCCTCGAGAAAGCCGCGAACATTGCCTTTGCCTCTGTAAGGCATCCACACGATGAAAGGTATTTTTGTTGTTTGTTTGCTGGCTGTAGACCTGTTATATTTGCAAAAAGAATGTTTAATCGGACTGGAGGATTTGTGGTACTGGGGGGGGATTTTTTTTCGCGCATTAGTATCTGTATCTGTTGTTTTGGAGTGGAGGCCATCGCCTGTGTTTCCACTCCAGGAATGACTGGAATTTGGTGTAACGATTTCTGCCATTTCTTGCCAGTTTTTTTTTCCTTCCTGTCACTAAAAAACCTCTCTACCCTCTTGATTGGCTGTGGCACCCAGGTTTTCCCCATGTCCTGGATGTTTTGTATCTTTCTTGTCCCCTTTAGATGGTATGCCTGGCAATTTAAGTTATAGCACCATCTTTCCTGTACTGAAGAGTACACATTTCAGGGTGAAAAACTACAGGAATGGAGTTTGCATTTCCTGTTGTCAAAATGGGCATGGCAATTTCTAAGGGTGGACATAGTTGCATGACCCATCTGTTTTTCCAGATTTTCCCATGCCAGCAGATACCAATTGCATAGTAAGTGCACAGGCTTGGTTTCCGCTTGCCTTGGCTTCTGTGACGTATTCCCTGTTGGTGCATTTCCCCAGTCTTACTTCTATCCTCCCTAGCACCAACATTGTGACTCCCACCAGTTGTTTTTGGTAATTTATCCTCACTATTGCTATTGGAGTCCTCTTTTTGCTATTTCCTGCGGTATTTCTAGTTTTGCAACATTGTTTTTTATCTTACTATGACTACCACCTTGTTTCCCTCTATGGGCTCCTGGTCCCCTATGAGGTCATTTATTATTATTCCTTCCTGCGTATAATTCCCCGACTACCTGGACAAAATCTCCAAGCTTCACCATTACTGTCTCCCAGAACAGTATCTCCAGCTTCACCATTTCTGTCCTCCAGGACAGCACCCTCCAGCTTTCACATTACTGACTCCCCAGGACAGCACTAATCAGCCCCACATTTACTGACAACCAGGACATTACCTCCAGCCTTACCGTTTGTTGACTACAAGGCCCAGTAACACTCAAGGCAGTACCATCAGCCCAGAACTTTTTAATGTTCCCATCTGTTGTAAAAGTTTCCAGGTTTTTCTATGAAAGCACTTTGACGATGTCCTCTTTTAATCCCATGTAATTTAGTCCACAGATTTTCCCTCATTTGGGCATACCCAAAAAACACTTCTCTGTTTTAATACGCTTGTAGCTATTTTCTGGGATATCTGCACAAGGGGCGTGGACACAACCATCTCCACAAAAAATTGACAATTTAACCAAGTGGAAGCCCGTTTGTTTGACTGACCACAGACAACAACAAACACTTCATAAATGATTTGAATGTTGATTTACTGGCAATACTAACTAGCAACCTCTTGAATATTATATTAACAAAAACAAATCTTTGAGAGTTTGTAAACCAAAACAAAATATCTTTGGGTTTGTAAACCAAAACCTTATCTTGGAGTTTGTAAACCAAAAACAATATCTTTGGGGGTTTTTAAACCCAAAACACATATCTTTGGGGTTTTGAAAACCCAAAACCACAAATAAATAACATTGAAACTTATTGTTCGAAACAAAAGTTAACATGTGCCCCAGAGCTGCAACACAACCCTCACAAACCATAGAGTAGTGACCAGGTAGTGTGATAGTGATGTACAAAATTCCAAGTAAGAATATGCTATTAGTGGCGGGAAACAGGTACTGGAGGGCCGGGTTTGGCGTCAAAAGACTAGTGTTTTTGGAAGTATTTTCGCTTCAGGTTGGTGGGGAAAAGTGGAATGATTGGAAGAAATGATAGAGGCAGCCCCCTTATTGCTCAGAAATGTCGTGATGAAACCAGGGTGTCCGTCCAGGGCCGGTTGGAAAGCAGGGTAGGGTGAGTAAAACGTTTGCTTGAAAAGGGTTTGGTGGGTAAACCAACATACAAAACACACCACATACAAAACACACACAATGACAAATAACACATGCAAACAACAAGTATGCACACACACTTATCAGACACACACACCCCAAACATGCATTATAAAAACACACACATACATACACAAAAACCACACTTTTTAATAAAAAAAACCACAACAGGGAAGCTGAAGATCAGGAGTCAAAGGATGTTAGGAAGTATTTCTTCAGTCATGATGTGGAAGGGGAATAGTCGGGCAGGGGTAGGGGGCGGAAACCCATACATATTTTAAGAGAGGTATGAGAAAGCTCGTCTTTTTTGCAAAGTTTGCAACAGCTGTCCCGAGCTAGGGGATTGTCCTACGAAAAAAAGGTTGGGGAAATGGGCCCTGACGACACTGGAGGACGGAGGGTCAGGGGAGACTGATTAAAAGACATTAAAATACTGCGCAGAATAGCGGGTGGACAAAAAACGGGTGTTTCCCGGGTGGGACACAGACACAAGGGGGGTCACAATTGGGAATTGAAGCCAATGAATCAAAAGGGGTGTTAGGAAATATTTTCAGTCTAGAGTAGTAGGGGCCCGGGGAATAGCCTAGAAAGTGACGTAGGGAGGCGGGAAAAAACTATTTTTTGGGAGGGATTAGAGCTCATGGGGCAGGGAGAGAGAGGCCTAGTACAATCGCGAAAGGGGGGGGCCCGGGGCTGTGACTCGACCCCTGCAACCACAAAGGTGAGTACACACATACATAATAATGATCTAAAAGAGGGGTCTGGTTTATAGGTGGAAAGTTATGAAGTTTGGGTAAGTGCAAATATGACAGGACGGAGGGGTGGGGTAAAAGATGCAAAACCCCCCAAAAAAGGGGAAACCGGGGTTGGAAATGTACGGCTATCCCCTGAGGCGCACATAAACCCCAAATGCTGTGCAAAAAAATGCGGTCGGAAAAATCTAAGGTTAGCTTTTAGTATCTACGCAAGGGGGACTTCAGAACTATACCGTTACGTGGCCCCATTTTGGAAATACGCAGCCCCAGTATGGAACCCCCCTTAGTGAATGTCAAAATTTGGAGAAAGTGAAGAGGTTTGCAACGAAATGTCCTGGCCTAAGGGATGCCCTATGAGGAGATTTTAAAAAAACTAAACCCTGATTTTCGGGAGGAAGGAGGTTGGGGGGTATTGAAACAGCATAAAAATACTGAGAAAAATTTAATTGGGTAAATGGGAAAAAATTGGGTTGAAGTAGAAACAGGAACACGAGAGGATGTTGGAAGTTGAAAATTAGAAGCAAGGGATGTTAGGAAATTTTCTTCACCCCTAGAGTAGTCGGGAAGGGGAAAGGGATGAAGAGTAAAGCAGTAAAAGGCAGGAACCATAATTTTCTTTTGAAAGGGGACTTTTTAAAAGAAACGTTCCCCCTGGGTGGTAGGCAATGCTCGTTTCACCCGGTTTTAGGGTTTACGGGGAGAGTTTCCGGGGAAAAAACCCCCGGGGCCCCCCCCCGGGCCGGCTGAACCAGGCCTCCCGGTGGTCAAAGCCACACCCCGTTTGGGGGGTTACCAAAAATTAAAATCCCCGTTTCCAAATGCTTTTGGGGTTTTTTTTTTCCCCCTTAAATTTTTATTTTTTTCCCCCCCCCAATTTAAAATTCCCCTAATTTTTTATTTCCCCAATCATACACCCCTCTTTTTATTGGGGGATGGTGATTTTCCCCAAGCTTTTGCTTTGTAAGAGTGATTTTCGGTGAAAGTTCGGTACTGTCCCTTAGGATTTTCAGGTGTATATAATCTGTTTTCCTCCCTCCTGCGCCCCGGGAAACGGTTTGGAACCTCAAGCGCTCCCCCAAAAATTGAGGTTTTTATCTCCGTTATGGTGCCGTGAAAGTTCTCTTTCATTTTCTAGGGCGGCAATTTCACCGCCCTTTAAAGGTGTTTAGTGTGCAGCAATATTCAGCCTAGATAGAACAAGTGACCTGAAAAGTGTCTATGGGCTTGGCCTCCTAGTTTTGAAGGTTCTATTATCCATCCTGTCATTTTTTTGCAGATGCGATTTATTCAAGTTATGGTCCTTTAAGGGGAGATCCTCCCACTGATCCCCCCAGGTCTTTTACGTTGGGTTTCGCTCTATTTTTTGGCCAAATTTGTTTTGTACTTGAACGATTTTTTTTTCCCCATGTTTACCATAATTTAGTAATTGAAATTTTTTCATCGTTGAACTTATTTGTTTTTTTGAGCCCCCTGAAAAATTTTTTTGATTCTGCCGGGCTTTGCAGTTCTGCAATGGAAACACTTATGCAGTTTTGGGTGCATCTGCAAAGGAAAACACGGGCTGTGGCGACATCCTTGTCTAGGGTTTAAGGATGAGGGAAAAAAAGGGGGGGCGAGTACGTGCCCTTTTGGAACAGGTTTTCACCCTAGCTGCCTCGGACTTTATTGTTGAGATACTCTCGTGTTTGTTTGTGAGAAATTTTTGATCCCTGACCGACTTTTCCCTTTTTTTTCCCTTTTGACGATTTGTGCGCTATTGCCAGGCACACTGTCGAAGGCTTTTTCAAAGTCTGTATATATTAAACTGCATTTTTTTTGTTTTTGTGCATTTTGGACCCTTTTCGTAGTGGTCCAAAAGTTGAGACAGAAGGGGGCGACCCGTTCTAAAACCCATTTCCCCGGGTTGTGTAACTGATGGGTTTTTAGATGGTGGTGATTTGTTTTAGGCCTTTCAAAGATTTTTATGTTTTGGGATGTTAGTGCTATTGGTCTGTAGTTCTTTGCTGTTGCTTTACTGCCCCCTTTGTGGAGGGGGCTTTCTGTTGTTTTTGTAACTGGGGGACGACCCCCCGGGCCTGCTCCCCCTTTCCTAGGATGGAAAGGCTGGGATAGGGGCTTTTTTGCAGTTCTTTATGAACACAGAGTTCCTGATTGGCCCTGGGGCAGAGTGCATGGGATGTCATTTTTCGCCCCGTTCGAAAATCATTTTTGGGGTCAGGATAAATCGGATGGTTGTTTAATCAAATTTTGGGCTCTTCATAAAAATTTTTTTTTGTCTTTGATCTCGTTTGGGGTTTGCCTTTTAAAAATGAGTATATTGGGGGGCTTGAGTAGCTCATCATTTTCCCTTTTGTATTGTGTAGGACCCATCTTTTTTAAGTGGGCCCCAAAATGGACTTGTTTCGATTTTGTTTGGGATAGGGAAGAAATACTTTGGGTTTTTTTTCGATTTTTAGGCTTTTTTTTTTCCCGATTCCTGCTCCTAAAGGGTTTTTTTAGCTTAAGTTCGATGTTGGTATTTCTCTGACCAGTGTTCCCCGCATTTCAGATATATTGACCCCTTTTTGCGCTTGTTATTCTTTTCCGTCGCCTGTAAAGGGGCGCCTGTCTTTTCATTTTACATCTACTCCTCCTTTTTTTTTAGAGGAAAAAGCTTGTGAACATCAGTGCCCCCAGTTTAAACTGTTCAGGCTTTAATTTGGGTCTGTGTTGCTTAGAATTTCCGCTTATATCGGTTTGGACTTGGTTTCTTGGGCCCATTATGTTTTTGTTATTTAAAATTGAATTGGTGAATGCTCCTCGTGATGTCCATTTTTTCGGTCTGGGGGTCCACGCATACATGTCTGAAACCTCAATAGTTGTGATCTAGATATCGTTTTGATAGGTGACATTTCTTATCAATCAGCATTGTTTAGTGAAAATATGAGGGCTAGTGTATTCTCCAGTCTAGTAGCTCTATTATTTGCTGGTTTAAATTATTTTTGTGCAGAGATTTAAAAGCTCGTGTGAGTGTGAGTTTTTCATCAGAGCTGCCTCCTGGTGTTTATTTCTGCAACAATATTATTTGCTATCTTCCCCCATTGTAGGTGCCTTAAGTTGAAATCCCCCCAAGCAAGATGTGGGTGCAGGAGCTGGAAGATTTTCCAGACAGTGGTCATTTTTTAACAGCTGTTCCTTGGAATTGTGGAAGTTGCATTCCGGAGGCTTGTAGACTACCACAATGACTAGGTTTTGGGTTCTCGAACTACCTGTACTGCTAAAACTTCCACTACGTCTTTTGAGGCTTTAAGCAGTTCCTGTGCAAACAAGTGACTCTGCAATGTACAGGCCAACCCCCCCCCCCTTTTGGCCTGTTCACTCTGTCAATCTGTATAGGTTGTAACCTGGGATCCAGATTTCGTTGTCCAAGTGATCTTTATGGGGGTCTCAGTGAAAGCCGCGAACATTGCCTTTCCTCAGCAAGCAGTCCACGGTGAAAGGTATTTTGTTGTTTGTTGCTGGCTTTAGACCCTTATATTGCAAAGAAGAATGTTACGACTGGTGTATTGTTGGTACTTGGGGGGGGGATTTTTTTCGGCATTAGTATCTGTATCGTTGGTTTGGAGTGAGGCCATCGACTGTGGTCCACTCCAGGAATGACTGGTTGGGTGTAAACGATTTCGGCCATTTCCTGCCAGTTTTTTTTCTTTCCCTGGCACTAAAAAAAACCTCTCCCTCTGAGTGTCTGTGGCTACCCAGGTTGTCCTCCATGCCTGGATGTTTTTGTATCTTTTTGTCCCCTTTAATGGATGCCTGCAATTTTAATTATAGCACAGTCTTTCCTGTACTGAAAGGTACAACATTTCACAGGGTGAAAAAGCTACAGGAAGGATTTTGCATTTCCTGTTGTCATAGGGACATGACATTTTCTACGGGTGGTCATAAGTTGCATTTCCCATCTTTTTTTCCAGAATTCCCATGCCACAGATACCAATTGCTTAGTAATTGCACAGGCTTGTTTCCGTTTGCCTTGGTTTCTGTGACTGTATTCCCTTTGTGCTTGTTTTCCCTGTCTTATTCCGATCCTCCTCCCTAGCACCAAACAGGGAGCCTCCCACCAGTGTTTTTGGTAATTTATCCTCACTATTTGCTATTGGAGTCCTCTTGTTTGCTATTCCCTGCGGTATTTCTGTTTGCAATAGTGGTTTTATCGTAGCGTTGACACACTTGTTTCCCTACTATGGGGGCACCCCCTTTTTTACCCTGTCTTCTATGAGGTCATTTATATGTATTCCTTCCTGCGTATAATCCCGATCTACCTGGACACAAATTCTATCCCTCCAGCTTCACCATTACTGTCTCCCAGGACAGTAGCTCCAGCTTCACCATTTCTGTCTCCCAGGACAGCACCTCCAGCTTCACCATTACTGTCTCCCAGGACAGCACTATCAGCCCCACATTTACTGACTACCAGGACATCACCTCCAGCCTTACAGTTTGTGACTACATGGCCAGTATCAAGGGCAGTACCATTCAGCCCAGACTTTTTATGTTCCCATCTGTTGTAGAAAGCTTCCAGGTTTTCTATGAAAGCAGCTTTGATGTTGTCCTCTTTTAATACCCTTGTGATTTTAGTCCACAGATTTTCCTCATTTGGGCATACCCAAAAACACTTCTCTGTTTTAATACTGCTTGTAGCTAGTTCTGGGATATCTGCACAAGGGCGTGACACCAATTTCCACAAAAATGACAATTTATCCATGTGGAAGCCCGTTTGTTTGACTGACCACAGACTACACACAGCTTCATAATGATTTGAATGGTTGATTTACTGCAATTCTACTAGCAACCTCTTGAATATTATATTAATAACCTTAAATGAAGCTCTAGCTATTTGTATTTCTGTTTCTAACTCTTTTTGTATATTGGACAGCTTACCGTCACGTTCCTGATTTTTAATGTTTGTGTTTATAAGGGCGCCTACAACCCCATCCGTTTACAGTCTGCTTTATTGTCCAACGAAACTGTTTGAAACCAGTCCCGGTTCGGACCAGTCAAGGGTTCGGACCAGTCAAGGGTTCGACCAGGTCGACTGCTCTGATCAGTGGGTCACTTATTTAAAACATACTGGTCGGTGATTTGAGCTAACACATGAAGGATCTACTGGAAATTATCTACCCGAGTAATATGTGATTTGACTGATACAAAAGTATAACTTGCGTGTTGAAGAGCCGGTGATATCTGGCAGCTCCTACAATGACGAACGGTCGACCTCCTTGTTTATCAATCGCTGTATCTGGCTTTTCTATTTTTTTTTTTCCGTCTCCACCACAATAAATGCTATATTATCACTATAGTTGACTGGTGCAAATTTTGGAGGAAGGACGCTTTTTCTGTAGTAATAATTTTGCTTTCGTTGTGTATATTGCCCGGGGAACTACGGTTTATGAAATTCACATAACGTCTGGTATTTCAAAAAAAAAAAAGAAAAAAAAAATGAAAAGCCCCCACTCCAAAAGTCCCATTATAATTGGTTTTAGTTGCTACAAACAGTATTCTGCTATTCACTGGTTCCTGATTATTGGAGTACACTAGAACCCGGGAAGTTTATTAAAAACAGCAAACCTGTGGAATTTCGGGCGATTTGGAAATGCGTTAAGGCTTATCACTTCATTTCAAATTTCACCTGTTTTCAAAGGCACTTTAGCCTTTATCTCAATATACTAGGGAGCCATGTTAGTATACACTATACACTTGTTACTCAAAAGTTATCAGAGAAATTTCTTTCCTGACACGAAAAGTTTTAATTATTATTATTTTTTTCCACACGGGACACAGGCCTATGATTCCCCTCTGGCAGTAAACTCTGCTAGGTAGTGCACACTAATTCTCCTTTTTTGACTCAGTATATAATGTTTTCCGCCCAAGATTGGTTCCAGGCGCTAGAGGGATGTATCGTATAGGATTGATGACACAAATTAAAGTTCTAGCACGTAAGAGCGACCGTGAAAACACGAGATAACCCGGAGCACACTCATAGTAATTGAAAGTACAGCATCTAAGCTTACGGAGGAAAGATTCTTTTCCACTTCCTCATGGACAATAGAAGAAATAAAGAAGAACAAGAGCTATTTAGAAAAAGGAGAAAAACCTAGATGTATGTATATATATATGCATGTGCATGTCTGTGAAGTGTGACCAAAGTGTAAGTAGGAGTAGCAAGATATCCCTGTTATCTAGCGTGTTTATGATACAGAAAAAGAAACCAGCAATCCTACCATCATGCAAAACAGTTACAGGTCTCTGTTTCACAGTCATCTGGCAGGACGGTAGTACTTCCCTGGGTGGTTGCTGTCTACCAACCTACTACCTACAAGTTACTATTAACAAGTTACCTGTACATAAACAAGAGTTCCACTACACTACTAAGAGTAAAAACGAACTGACCGACAACATTTCTTAATTTATCAGTTGTCTTGTCTACCAGTGTTGGCACAAATAATTTTTTGCATTGTCCTCTTTGGTGTTTGAGTTAAATTTAACAATGGTGTAAGTCTCTTAGTTTGTATAAATGTACGACATTTGACGTAATATTACTGAGAGCTAAAGATAAATTGGCTGTCTGTTAAAAAAACTTTTCTGAGACAACAGTATCTGTGCACAATATATCACTTTAGATCTTACAGTCTACTAAGTGGTAATATCTGTGAGTTATGCCCTTGTTGCATTCATAAAATTTAAGAACAGAAAAAGTAATAAAAAGAGAAAAAGTAGCAAATAATTTCTGTGATTCTAAACTGGCACATCTGACATAGCAATGATTCTAAACTGGCACATCTGACATAGCAAAGATTCTAAACTGGCACATCTGACATAGCAAAGATTCTAAACTGGCACATCTGACATAGCAAAGATTCTAAACTGGCACATCTGACATAGCAAAGATTCTAAACTGGCACATCTGACATAGCAAAGATTCTAAACTGGCACATCTGACATAGCAAAGATTCTAAACTGGCACATCTGACATAGCAAAGATTCTAAACAGGCACATCTGACATAGCAAAGATTCTAAACTGGCACATCTGACATAGCAAAGATTCTAAACTGGCACATCTGACATAACAAAGATTCAAAACTGGCACATCTGACATAACAAAGATTCTAAACTGGCACATCTGACATAGCAAAGATTCTAAACTGGCACATCTGACATAGCAAAGATTCTAAACTGGCACATCTGACATAGCAAAGATTCTAAACTGCCACATCTGACATAGCAAAGATTCTAAACTGGCACATCTGACATAGCAAAGATTCTAAACTGCCACATCTGACATAGCAAAGATTCTAAAACTGGCACATCTGACATAGCAAAGATTCTAAACTGCACACTGACATAGCAATGATTCTAACTGGCACATCTGACATAGCAATGATTCTAAACTGGCACATCTGACATAGCAAAGATTCTAAACTGGCACATCTGGCATAGCAAAGATTCTAAACTGCCACATCTGACATAGCAAACATTCTAAACTGGCACATCTGACATAGCAAAGATTCTAAACTGGCACATCTGACATAGCAAAGATTCTAAACTGGCACATCTGGCATAGCAAAGATCTAAACTGCCACATCTGACATAGCAAACATTCTAAACTGGCACATCTGACAGAGCAAAGATTCTAAACTGGCACATCTGGCATAGCAAAGATTCTAACTGGCACATCTGACATAGCAAAGATTCTAAACTGGCACATCTGACATAGCAAAGATTCTAAACTGGCACATCTGACATAGCAAAGATTCTAAACTGGCACATCTGACATAGCAATGATTCTAAACTGGCACATCTGACATAGCAAAGATCTAAACGGCATATCTGACATAGCAAAGATTCTAACTGGCACATCTGACATAGCAAAGATTCTAAACTGGCACATCTGACATAGCAATGATTCTAAACTGGCGCATCTGACATAGCAATGATTCTAAACTGGCACCTCTGACATAGCAAAGATTCTAACACTGGCACACTGACATAGCAAAGATTCTAAACTGGCACATCTGACATAGCAAAGATTCTAAACTGGCACATCTGACATAGCAAAGATTCTAAACTGGCACCTCTGACATAGCAATGATTCTAAACTGGCACATCTGACATAGCAAAGATTCTAAACTGGCACATCTGACATAGCAAAGATTCTAAACTGGCACATTGACAAAGCAAAGATTCTAAACTGCCACATCTGACATAGCAAAGATTCTAAACTGGCACATCTGACATAGTAAAGATTCTAAACTGCCACATCTGACATAGCAAAGATTCTAAACTGGCACATCTGACATAGCAAAGATTCTAAAACTGGCACACTGACATAGCAATGATCTAAACTGGCACATCTGACATAGCAATGATTCTAAACTGGCACATCTGACATAGCAAAGATTCTAAACTGGCACATCTGACATAGCAAAGATTCTAAACTGGCACATCTGACATAGCAAAGATTCTAAACTGGCACATCTGACATAGCAATGATTCTAAACTGGCACATCTGACATAGCAAAGATTCTAAACTGGCACATCTGACATAGCAATGATCTAAACTGTCACATCTGACATAGCAAAGATTCTAACTGGCACATCTGACATAGCAAAGATTCTAAACTGGCACATCTGACATAGCAAAGATTCTAAACTGGCACATCTGACATAGCAATGATTCTAAACTGGCACATCTGACATAGCAAAGATTCTAAACTGGCACCTCTGACTTAGCAAAGATTCTAAACTGGCACATCTGACATAGCAAAGATTCTAAACTGGCACATCTGACATAGCAAAGATTCTAAACTGGCACATCTGACATAGCAAAGATTCTAAACTGGCACCTCTGACATAGCAAAGATTCTAAACTGGCACATCTGACATAGCAAAGATTCTAAACTGGCACATCTGACATAGCAAAGATTCTAAACTGGCACACCTGACATAGCAATTATTCTAAACTGGCACATCAGACAAAGCAAAGATTCTAAACTGCCACATCTGACATAGCAAAGATTCTAAACTGGCACATCTGACATAGCAATGATTCTAAACTGGCACATCAGACATAGCAAAGATTCTAAACTGCCACATCTGACATAGCAAACATTCTAAACTGGCACATCTGACATAGCAAAGATTCTAAACTGGCACATCTGACATAGCAATGATTCTAAACTGTCACATCTGACATAGCAAAGATTCTAAACTGGCACATCTGACATAGCAAAGACTCTAAACTGGCACCTCTGACATAGCAAAGATTCTAAACTGGCACATCTGACATAGCAAAGATTCTAAACTGGCACATCTGACATAGCAAAGATTCTAAACTGGCACATCTGACATAGCAATTATTCTAAACTGGCACATCAGACAAAGCAAAGATTCTAAACTGCCACATCTGACATAGCAAAGATTCTAAACTGGCACATCTGACATAGCAAAGATTCTAAAACTGGCACATCTGACATAGCAATGATTTCTAAACTGGCACATCAGACATAGCAAAGATTCTAAACTGGCACATCTGACATAGCAAAGATTCTAAACTGGCACATCTGACATAGCAAAGATTCTAAACTGGCACATCTGACATAGCAAAGATTCTAAACTGGCACATCTGACATAGCAAAGATTCTAAACTGGCACATCTGACATAGCAAAGATTCTAAACTGGCACATCTGACATAGCAAAAGATTCTAAACTGGCACATCTGACATAGCAAAGATTCTAAACAGGCACATCTGACATAGCAAAGATTCTAAACTGGCACATCTGACATAGCAAAGATTCTAAACTGGCACATCTGACATAACAAAGATTCAAAACTGGCACATCTGACCATAACAAAGATTCTAAACTGGCACATCTGACTAGCAAAGATTCTAAACTGGCACATCTGACATAGCAAAGATTCTAAACTGGCACATCTGACATAGCAAAGATTCTAAACTGCCACATCTGACATAGCAAAGATTCTAAACTGGCACATCTGACATAGCAAAGATTCTAAACTGCCACATCTGACATAGCAAAGATTCTAAACTGGCACATCTGACATAGCAAAGATTCTAAACTGGCACACTGACATAGCAATGATTCTAAACTGGCACATCTGACATAGCAATGATTCTAAACTGGCACATCTGACATAGCAAAGATTCTAAACTGGCACATCTGGCATAGCAAAGATTCTAAACTGCCACATCTGACATAGCAAACATTCTAAACTGGCACATCTGACATAGCAAAGATTCTAAACTGGCACATCTGACATAGCAAAGATTCTAAACTGGCACATCTGGCATAGCAAAGATTCTAAACTGCCACATCTGACATAGCAAACATTCTAAACTGGCACATCTGACAGAGCAAAGATTCTAAACTGGCACATCTGGCATAGCAAAGATTCTAAACTGGCACATCTGACATAGCAAAGATTCTAAAATGGCACATCTGACATAGCAAAGATTCTAAACTGGCACATCTGACATAGCAAAGATTCTAAACTGGCACATCTGACATAGCAATGATTCTAAACTGGCACATCTGACATAGCAAAGATTCTAAACTGGCATATCTGACATAGCAAAGATTCTAAACTGGCACATCTGACATAGCAAAGATTCTAAACTGGCACATCTGACATAGCAATGATTCTAAACTGGCACATCTGACATAGCAAAGATTCTAAACTGGCACCTCTGACATAGCAAAGATTCTAAACTGGCACACTGACATAGCAAAGATTCTAAACTGGCACATCTGACATAGCAAAGATTCTAAACTGGCACATCTGACATAGCAAAGATTCTAAACTGGCACCTCTGACATAGCAAAGATTCTAAACTGGCACATCTGACATAGCAAAGATTCTAAACTGGCACATCTGACATAGCAAAGATTCTAAACTGGCACATCTGACAAAGCAAAGATTCTAAACTGCCACATCTGACATAGCAAAGATTCTAAACTGGCACATCTGACATAGCAAAGATTCTAAACTGCCACATCTGACATAGCAAAGATTCTAAACTGGCACATCTGACATAGCAAAGATTCTAAACTGGCACACTGACATAGCAATGATTCTAAACTGGCACATCTGACATAGCAATGATTCTAAACTGGCACATCTGACATAGCAAAGATTCTAAACTGGCACATCTGACATAGCAAAGATTCTAAACTGGCACATCTGGCATAGCAAAGATTCTAAACTGGCACATCTGACATAGCAATGATTCTAAACTGGCACATCTGACATAGCAAAGATTCTAAACTGGCACATCTGACATAGCAATGATTCTAAACTGTCACATCTGACATAGCAAAGATTCTAAACTGGCACATCTGACATAGCAAAGATTCTAAACTGGCACATCTGACATAGCAAAGATTCTAAACTGGCACATCTGACATAGCAATGATTCTAAACTGGCACATCTGACATAGCAAAGATTCTAAACTGGCACCTCTGACTTAGCAAAGATTCTAAACTGGCACATCTGACATAGCAAAGATTCTAAACTGGCACATCTGACATAGCAAGATTCTAAACTGGCACATCTGACATAGCAAAGATTCTAACTGGCACCTCTGACATAGCAAAGATTCTAAACTGGCACATCTGACATAGCAAGATTCTAAACTGGCACATCTGACATAGCAAAGATTCTAAACTGGCACATCTGACATAGCAATTATTCTAAACTGGCACATCAGACAAAGCAAAGATTCTAAACTGCCACATCTGACATAGTAAAGATTCTAAACTGGCACATCTGACATAGCAATGATTCTAAACTGGCACATCAGACATAGCAAAGATTCTAAACTGCCACATCTGACATAGCAAACATTCTAAACTGGCACATCTGACATAGCAAAGATTCTAAACTGGCACATCTGACATAGCAATGATTCTAAACTGTCACATCTGACATAGCAAAGATTCTAAACTGGCACATCTGACATAGCAAAGACTCTAAACTGGCACCTCTGACATAGCAAAGATTCTAAACTGGCACATCTGACATAGCAAAGATTCTAAACTGGCACATCTGACATAGCAAAGATTCTAAAACTGCACATCTGACATAGCAATTATTCTAAACTGGCACATCAGACAAAGCAAAGATTCTAAACTGCCACATCTGACATAGCAAAGATTCTAAACTGGCACATCTGACATAGCAAAGATTCTAAACTGGCACATCTGACATAGCAATGATTCTAAACTGGCACATCAGACATAGCAAAGATTCTAAACTGCCACATCTGACATAGCAAAGATTCTAAACTGGCACATCTGACATAGCAAAGATTCTAAAACTGGCACATAGACATAGCAAAGATTCTAAACTGGCACATCTGACATAGCAAAGATTCTAAACTGGCACATCTGACATAGCAAAGATTCTAAACTGGCACATCTGACATAGCAAAGATTCTAAACTGGCACATCTGACATAGCAATGATTCTAAACTGGCACATCAGACATAGCAAAGATTCTAAACTGGCACATCTGACTTAGCAAAGATTCTAAACTGGCACATCTGACATAGCAAAGATTCTAAACTGGCACATCTGACATAGCAAAAGATTCTAAACTGGCACATCTGACATAGCAAAGATTCTAAACTGGCACATCTGACATAGCAATGATTCTAAACTGGCACATCTGACATAGCAATGATTCTAAACTGGCACATCTGACATACCTGGAGATTACCTGGAGAGAGTTCCGGGGGACAACGCCCCCGCGGCCGGGTCTGAGACCAGGCCTCCTGGTGGATCAGAGCCTGATCAACCAGGCTGTTGCTGCTGGCTGCACGCAAACCAACATACGAGCCACAGCCCGGCTGATCCGGAACTGACTTTAGGTGCTTGTCCAGTGCCAGCTTGAAGACTGCCAGGGTCTGTTGGTAATCCCCCTTATGTGTGCTGGGAGGCAGTTGAACAGTCTCGGGCCCCTGACACTTATTGTATGGCTCTTAACGTGCTAGTGACACCCCTGCTTTTCATTGGGGGATGGTGCATCGTCTGCCAAGTCTTTTGCTTTCGTAGTGGGTGATTTTCGTGTGCAAGTTTCGGTACTAGTCCCTCTAGGATTTTCCAGGTGTATATAATCATGTATCTCTCCCTCCTGCGTTGCAGGAATACAGGTTTAGGAACCTCAAGCGCTCCCAATAATTGAGGTGTTTTATCTCCGTTATGCGCGCGCGTGAAAGTTCTCTGTACATTTTTTAGGTCGGCAATTTCACCTGCCTTGAAAGGTGCTGTTAGTGTGCAGCAATATTCCAGCCTAGATAGAACAAGTGACCTGAAGAGTGTCATCATGGCTGGCCTCCCTAGTTTTGAAGGTTTCTCATTATCCATCCTGTCATTTTTCTAGCAGATGCGATTGATACAATGTTATGGTCCTTGAAGGTGAGATCCTCCGACATGATCACTTCCAGGTCTTTGACGTTGGTGTTTCGCTCTATTTTGTGGCCAGAATTTGTTTTGTACCTGATGAAGATTTAATTTCCTCATGTTTACCATATCTGAGTAAAATTTAAATTTCCATCGTTGAACTTCATATTGTTTTCTGCAGCCCACTGAAAGATTTGGTTGATGTCTGCCTGGGGCTTTTCAGTGTCTGCAATGGAAGACACTGTAATGCAGATTCGGGTGTCATCTGCAAGAAGACACGGTGCTGTGGCTGACATCCTGTCTATGTCGGATAAATGGAGAGACAAAATGGGGAGGGAGTTCTGTGCCTTGTGGAACAGAGCTTTTCACCGTAGCTCCTCGGACTTTACTCTTTTTGACGACTACTCTCTGTGTTCTGTTAGTGAGGGAAAATTTTAGGGTCCATCGACCCATTTTCCTGTTATCCTTAGCACGCATTTTTTGCGCTATTACGCCATGGTCCCCTTGTCGAAGGGTTTTGCAAAGTCTGTATATATTACATCTGCATTCTTTTTTTCTTCTAGTGCATTTAGGACCTTGTCGTAGTGGTCCAATAGTTGAGACAGACAGGAGCGACCTGTTCTAAACCATGTTGCCCTGGGTTGTGTAAATGATGGGTTTCTAGATGCTGGTGATCTTGCTTTTTAGGACCCTTTCAAAGATTTTTATGATATGGATGTTAGTGCTATTGGTCTGTAGTTCTTTGCTGTTGCTTTACTGCCCCTTTGTGGAGTGGGGGTATGTCTGTTGTTTTTGTAACTGTGGGAGAACCCCGTGTCCATGCTCCCTCTCCATAGGATGGAAAAGGCTCGTGATAGGGGCTTCTTGCAGTTCTTGATGAACACAGAGTTCCATGAGTCTGGCCCCGGGGCAAGAGTGCATGGGCATGCATTTTTCGCCCTTTTTCGAAGTCATTTGGCGTCAGGATAAAAAACGGGGAAAACAAAAAATTCTAAACTGGCACCTTGACAAAAAAAAAAAGCAAAGATTCTAAACTGGCAACGACCAAACAAAGATTCTAAACTGGCAAATTTTTACATAGCCAAAAAATTCTAAACTGGCACATTGACAAGCAAAGATTTAAAAATGGCAACCCCTGACATAGCAAAGATTCTAAACGGCACATCTGATATAGCAAAATTTTTAAATGGCCCTCTGACATTTGAAAAAATCTTTAAAATGGCACATCTGACATAGCAATGATTTTTAAACTGGCACAAATTTTACATAAACAAAGATTCTAAACTGGCCATCTGAAATAGCAAAAGTTCTAAACGGACATCTGCCTTTGCAATTTATTTTAAATGGCAATCTGACCCTAACAAAATTTTAAACGGGACATCTGACATAGAATGATTCTAAAATGGCACATCTAAAATAAAAAAGATTTTAAACGGAAAATATGACAAGCAATGATTCTAAAAATGGCACATCACAGCAAAGATTCAAACTGGACCCCTTTAAAATAGGGAAAAATTCTAAACTGGCACATCTGACATAGCAATGATTCTAAAATGGACAAACTGACAAAAGCAATATTCTAAATGGCCCATCGGGGCCTTTAAAAAAGAATTTTAAAATGGCCCAACTGAATAGCAAAGAAAAATAAACTGGCAAATTGACATAACAAAATTCTAAAAATGGGAAAAACTGAAATAGCAAAATTCTAAAACTTGGGACCTTGACATAGCAAGATTTTTAAAATGGCACATCTGAATAGCAAAAAATTCTAAACTGGGGACTCTGCCCTAGCAATGATTCTAAACTGGCCCACTGAATAGCAAAGGGTTCTAAACTGGCACATCGACATAGAAAAATTCTAAACTGGCCAAAATCTGAATAGCAATTTATTTAAACTGGGACATCTGACATAGCAAAGATTTAAAAAATGGCCAACCCGACATAAACAAATGAATTTTAAAAGGCAAAATCTGGGAAAAGCAAAGATTTTAAATGGCACATTGCCCTAAGGGAAAATTTTTAAAAAAGGACATCCCGACATAAAAATGGGTTCTAAAATGGGACATCTGACATAACAAATTTCCCAAAATGGCCCCCTCTGACATAAACAAAGGGTTTTAAACTGGCACATTGGGCATAACAAAAATTCTAAAAATGGGGAAACTGCCCTAGCAATGATTCTAAATTTGGGACATCGACATAGCAAAGATTCTAAAATGGCCCCATCTGACATAGCAAAAAGTTTTTTAAAATGGCCTTTTGACATAGCAAAAAAATTCTAAACTGGCCCCCAACTGAATAGCAAAGATTCTAAACTGGGAATCTGGGCATAGCAAAGATTTAAACTGGCCCCATCTGAAATAGCAATGATTCAAAAGGCCCCATCGACATAGCAAAGATTCTAAACTGGCACAAACTGACATACCAAAAAATTCTAAATTGGGAATCTGAAAAAGGCCCAAAGTTTTTAAACTGGACCTTTGACATACAAAAATTCTAAACGGGCCCTCTGACTTTGCAAAAATTCTAAACGGCACCCTCTGAAAATAGCAAGATTCTAAACTGGCACATTGGCATAAACAAAAATTCTAAAAAGGCCATCTGACATAGCAAAGATTCTAAAATGGCCCCCATCTGAATAGCAAATGATTCAAACTGGCACATTGACCCTAGCAAAAAATTCTAAACTGGCACCTCTGACAAAAGAAAGATTCAAAAATGGCCCCACTGAATAGCAAAAAATTCTAAAATGGAAAATCTGACATAGCAATTTATTCTAAAAAAAACCCGGCACATTTTACAAAAAAGATTCTAAACTGGACATCTGACATAGCCAAAAATTCTAAACTGGGCCCCTCTGAAAATAGCAATGTTCTAAATGGCACATTTTGACCCTAGCAAAAATTTCTAAACCCGGCAAACTGACTAGCAAAGATTCTAAAATGGCACAAACTGCTAGCAAAGATTCTAAAATGGCACATCTGACATAGCAAAGTTTTAAACTGGGACATCTGACATAGCAAAGATTTAAACGGCACATCTGACATAAAAAGTTCTAAATGGGAATCTGACATAGCAAAGATTCCAAACGGGCACATCTTACATAAAAAGTTCTAAACTGGCCATCCCGACATAGCAAAAATTTTTTAAACAAAGATCGAAAAGAAAGATTTTAAAAATGGCCATTACATAGCAAAGATTTTTAAACTGGCACATCTGAAAAAATTTGCAAAAAATTTTTAAAATGGCACCCTTTTGACCAAAAGGAACGATTTAAACTGGCACAGCCGGGCATAGCAAAGATTCTAAACTTACACATCTGACATAGGGAAAGAAAGCTAAACTGGGGACATCTGAATAGCAAAGGGTTCTAAATGGCCCCATTACATAGCAAGAAATTTTAAATGGCACATTTTGACATAGGGAAAAATTCTAAATGGCACATCGAATAGCAAAGGGTTCTAAACTTGGGACAGACTAGCAAAGAATTTTAAACTGGGGACATTTTGGGAAAAACAATGATTCCCAAACCCACATTACATAAACAAAGATTCTAAATGGGACATCTGACATAACAAAAATTCTTTAAAATGGCAAAATCTGACATAGCAAAGATTCTAAACTGGCACTCTGACATAGCAAAGATTCTAAACTGGCACATCTGACAACAATACCAACATCTGACATCTGACAACAGTACCAACAATACCACCAGTCCGATAACATTCTTCTTTGCAAATATAAAATCTAAAGGCAGCAACAAACAACAAAATACCTTTCACCTGGACGCTGCAGAGGCAAAGGCAATATTCGCGCTTCACTGGACCCACATAAAACACTTGACAACGAATATGGACCCCCAGGTTACACCTATACAATGTGACAGAGTGAACAGGCCAAAGGGGGGGGGTTGGCCTGTACATTGCAGAGTCACTTGTTTGCACAGAACTGCTTAATGCCTCAAATGATGTAGTGGAAGTTTTAGCAGTAAAGGTCGAGAACCAAAACCTAGTCATTGTGGTAGTCTAAAGCCTCGGATGCAACATCCCAGCAATTCCAGGAACACTGTTAAAAATTGACCACTGTCTGGAAAATTTTCCCAGCTCCGCACCCAACATCTTGCTCCTGGGGATTTCAACTTAAGGCACCAAAAATGGAGGAATATAGCAAATAATTTTGTTGCAGTAATAACACCGGGAGGCAGCTCTGATGAAAACTCACACCCCACACGAGCTTTTAAATCTCTGCACAAAATTAAATTTTAAAACCAGCAATAATAGAGCCTACTAGACTGGAGAATACACTAGACCCCTCTTCACTAACAATGATGATCTGATAAGAAATGTCACCTATCAAAAACAATATACTCAGATCACAAAATAATTGAGGTTCAGACATGTATGCGTGGAGCCCAGACCGACAAAATGAGACTAGTCACGAGGGAGCATTCACCAAAATTCAATTTTCAATAACAAAAACATAAAGTGGGACCAAGTAAACCAAGTCCTAACCGATATAAGCGGGGAAAGATACATAAGCAACGCAGACCCCAACTTATGCTTAGAACAGATTAACTCGGTGGCACTCGATGTATGCACAAGGCTTATTCCTCTAAGAAAAAAGGAGGAGTAGATGTAAAATAGAAAGAGCCCAGGCGCTCCCTTTACAGGCGACGGAAAAGAATAAAAAGGGGCGGCTAAAAGAGGTCAATATATCTAAAATGCGTAGGGAGACACTGGTCAGAGAAATAGCAAGCATCGAACTTAAGCTAAAAGAATCCTTTAGGAGTCAGGAATCGGGGGAAGAACTAAAAGCCATAAATGAAATCGAAAGAAACCAAAGTATTTCTTCTCCTATGCCAAATCAAAATCGAGAACAACGTCCAGTATTGGGCCCCTACTTAAACAAGATAGGTCCTTCACAGATGACAGCAAGGAAATGAGTGAGCTACTCAAGTCCCAATATGACTCGTTTTTAGCAAGCCGTTTAACCAGACTGAGAGTCGAAGATCAAAATGAATTTTTTATGAGAGAGCCACAAAATTTGATTAACACAAGCCTATCCGATGTTATCCTGACGCCAAATGACTTCGAACAGGCGATTAAATGACATGCCCATGCACTCGCCCAGGGCCAGACTCATGGAACTCTGTGTTCATCAAGAACTGCAAGAAGCCCCCATCACGAGCCTTTCCATCCTATGGAGAGGGAGCAAAGGACACGGGGGTGTCCCTCAGTTACTAAAAACAACAGACATAGCCCCACTCCACAAAGGGGGCAGTAAGCAACAGCAAAGAACTACAGACCAATAGCACTAAATCCCATAAAAAAAAAACTTTGAAAGGGTCTAAAAACAAATCACCACCCATCAAAAACCCATCAGTTAAAACAACCCAGGCAAATGGTTAGAAAAAGGTCGCTCCGTCTGTTCAATATGGAAACACTACGACAAGGTCCTAAAAGCACTAGAAGACAAAAAGAATGCAGATGGGAATATATACAGACCCTTTGCAAAAGCCTTCGACAAGTTGTGACCATGGCGTAAATAGGCACAAAATGCGTGCTTAAAGGGAATAACAGAAAAGCGGTCGATGGCTCTATAATTTCCTCACTAACGAACACAGAGAGTAGTCGTCAACAGAGTAAAGTCCGAGCAGCTACGGTGAAAAGCTCTGTTCCACAAGGCACAGTACTAGCTCCCATCTTGTTCCTCATCCTCATATCGACATAGACAAGGATGTCAGCCACAGCACCGTGTCTTCCCTTTTCAGATGACACCCGAATCTTTCATGACGTGTCTTCCATTGCAGACATTGCAAGGCTCCAGGCGGACATCAACCAAATCTTTCAGTGGGCTGCGGAAAACAATATGAAGTTCAACGATGAGAAATTTCAATTAATCAGATATGGGAAACATGAGGAAATTAATCTTCATCAGAGTACAAACAAAATTTTGGCCCCAAAATAGAGCGAAACACCAACGTCAAAGACCCGGGAGTGATTATTTCGGAGGATCTCACCTTCAAGGACCATAACATTGTATCAATCGCATTGCTAGAAAAATGACAGGATGGATAATGAGAACCTTCAAAACTAGGGAGGCCCAAACCATGATGACACTCTTCAGGTCACTTGTTCTATCTAGGCTGGAATATTGCTGCACTCAACAGCACCTTTCAAGGCAGGTGAAATTGCCGACCTAGAAAATGTACAGAGAACTTTCACGGCGCGCATAACGGAGATAAAACACCCCAATTACTGGGAGCGCTTGAGGTTTCTAAACCCGTATTCCCCGGAACGCAGAGGGGAGAGATTACATGTTATATACACCTGGAAAATCCTAGAGGGACTAGTACCGAACTTGCCACGAAAATCACTCACTACGAAAGCAAAAGACTTGGCAGACGATGCACCATCCCCCCAATGAAAAGCAGGGGTGTCACTAGCACGTTAAGAGACCATACAAAAAGTGTCAGGGGCCCGAGACTGTTCAACTGCCTCCCAGCACACATAAGGGGATTACCAACAGACCCCTGGCAGTCTTCAAGCTGGCACTGGACAAGCACCTAAAGTCAGTTTCCTGATCAGCCGGGCTGTGGCTCGTACGTTGGTTTGCGTGCAGCCAGCAGCAACAGCCTGGTTGATCAGGGGCTGATCCACCAGGAGCTGGTCACACACACACACACACACACACACACACACTCACACACACACACACACACACACACACACACACATACACACACACAGACACACACACACACTCACACACACAGACACACAGACACACACACACAACACACACACACACACACACACACACACACACACACATACACACACACACAGACACACACACACACACACACACACACACACACACACACACACACACTCACACACACACACACACACACACACACACACACAACACACACACACACACATACACACACACACACACACACACACACACACACACACACACACACACACACACGCACACACACACGCACACTTAGTGGAGTTTTGAGGAGTTAGAATGAGGGGAGAGAAGAGAAGCAAGAGTTACATACTAGGGGGTCCCAAGGTGGTAATTTCAGTGATGTATATCCCACCACAAAATAGCCGGTCATTAAGACATAAAAATAATGAGAGCAACAGAGTAATGGTTGATACACTAGCTGAGGTGGCCAAAAGGGCCCACATGAGCACGGCAAAGTTACTAGTTTTGAGTGACTTCATTCACAAGGAAATTGTCAGGGAAAACCTGGAGCTGCACTGGGGGACAGAAACGTGGAGGACTAAGATGATGAAGGTGGTAGTGGAAAACCTCATGCATCAACACGTTAGGGATCAGAGAGAGAAGAAAGGATGAACCAGCAAGGCTGGACCTCATATTCACCTTGGGTAGTTCAGACACTGAGGACATCACATATGAAAGGCCCCTTGGCGCTAGTGATCACGTGGTCCTGAGCTTCGAATACAAAGTAGAGTTACAATTGTGGAGGGAAGCAGGAAGAGAAGGATGGGAGAAGCCAAACTATAAGAGAGGGGACTACATAGGCATGAAGAATTTCCTGCATGATGTTTCCTGCATGAGAAAAGAGAACTGGTGGGGAAAATCAGTAAATTAAATAATGGAACACTTGACAACAAAATGCCAGGAGGCAGAGGAGAGTTTCGTATCTAGGGGCAACAGAAATAATTGGAAGACCAGAACAAGCCCTTGGTTCACCCAGAGGTGTAGAGAGGCCAAAGCTAAATGTGCTACAGAATGGAAAAAGTATAGAAGAAAAGAGCCCCAGTAAAAATAAAGAGATTAGTTAGAGCCAGAAACAAATATGCACAGATGATGAGGGAGGCACAGCGGCAATTTGAAAATAACATAGCATCGAAAGCAAAGTTTTTTCTGAAATTGTTGTACAGCAAACATCAGGAGGAAAACAACAGTCGAGGACCAGGTAGTCGGGCTGAGGAAGGAAGGAGAAGAGATCACAAGAAACGACTTAGAAGTATGTGAGGAGCTCAACATGAAATTTAAGGGAAGGACACCAGAAAGCCGGAATGGTGAGGTACAACAAGTGCTGAACACAACACACACAACCGAGGAGGAGGTGAAGGAGTTGCTGAGTGAACTAAATACCTAAAAGGCGTTGGGACCGGAAAAATCTCTCGCAGGGTCCTGAGAGAGGAAGCCAAGTCACTGTGTGTGGAAAGAACAACAATCTTCAGCACATCCGTGGAAACTGGGCAACTACCTGAGGTGTGAAAGACAGCAGATAGGGTCCCAGTTTTTAAGAAAGGAGGCAGACATGCAGCATTAAACTACAGAACAGTGTCACTGACATGTATAGTATGTAAAGTCATGGAGAAGATTATCAAGAGAAGAGTGGTGGAGTACCTAGAAAAGAAGGATCTTATACACGACAACAAGCATGGATCATTGAAGGAAAATCCTGTGTCACAGATTTACTAGAGTTTATTGACAAGAGAGAGAGAGAGATGGGTAGACCGGATTTTCTTGGTCTGTAAGGAGGCTTTTGACACAGTTCCACACAAGAGATTAGGAAGGTATAACAGAAAAGGAAGTGCAATGGATCAAAGAATAACTGACAGGAAGGCAACAACAAGTATGGTATGTGACGAGGTGCCAGAATTGGCGAGGTTCCACAGGGGTCAGTCCTAGGACCGGAGCTGTTTCTGGTATATGTGGATTATATGATGGAATGGATAAATTCAAAATTCTCCCTGTTTGCAGACGATGTGAAGCTAATGAGGAGAATTCAATCAGATAAGGATCAGGCAGGCCTACAAAGGGATATGGACAGGCTGCAAGCCTGGTCCAACTGGCTCTTGGAGTTTAACCCCACGAAGTGCAAAGTCATGAAGATTGGGAAGGGCAAAGGAGACCGCGAAAAGAGTACATGCTATGGGGCCAAAGACTGCAAACCTCACTCAAAGAAAAAGATCTTGAGGTGAGTATAATACCTAGTACATCTCCTGAGGAGCACAACAATCAAATAACTGCTGCAGCATATGGACGCCTGGCAAATCTAAGAATAGCATGCACCGTGTACACCAGGCCTATTTTAGAGTATAGAGCACCAGTTTGGAACCCACATACGATACGTCAAGAAATTAGAGAAAGTGCAAAGGTTTGCAACAAGGCTAGACCCGGAGCTAAAGAGAGGTTAAGGGAAATTGACCTGACGACACTGGAGGACAGGAGGGACAAGGGAGACATAATAACAACATGCAAAATACTGAGAGGAATCGACAAGGTGGACAGAGATGAGATGTTCCCAATATGGGACACAGCAACAAGGGGTTACAATTGGAAGCTGAAGACTCCCATGAGTCACAGAGATGTTAGAAAGTATTTCTTCAGTCGCAGAGTTGTCAGGAAGTGGAATAGTCTGGAAAGTGAGGTGGTGGAGACAGCATCCATACATAGATTTAGGAAGAGGTATGAAAAGCCAGACTGTGGGAAAAAAAAGAGGAACCTCAACCTCTCCAGGGACAGAGGTTTTTTAGGGCCAGAAGGGAGAAAAGACTGGCAAGAAATGACAATAGACCAACACCACCTGAAAAAACTGCTGGAGCAGAGGCAAGGACATTGGCCTCTACCCTAGAACAACAGATATTAGAGCCAGCAAATAAACCCCCCTAAATGCCACCAATACGACATTTGTCTTTGCATACATACAGGATCGAAAGCCGTCAAAAACAACAAATTACTTACATTACGGGACTGGTCACGGAGTCAAATGTAATGTTCGCAGCATTCACAGACCCATATAAAGGATCATTATGACAGCGAAATATGGATCCCAGATAATAACTTATTCCGATGTGACAGACTAAACAAGCAACAAGGGAGAGTTGGCCTATATGTCACAGAGTCGCTCATTTGCACAGAACTACTA
>NC_069452.1:34148669-34176295 GCF_026875155.1 Cherax quadricarinatus | reverse complement strand
AAAAAAGGTTACTTAAACTGTGGGTGATTGATACTCCTTATTTCCTCCATTCCCCATCTCATTTCGATGTCCTGCTACACCGACAGGTTCTTATTCCGGCACAGGACGAGGTATCCGTCGGTTTGTCCTGGTTTAGAAGTCGTGATTCCATAAAGCTTTATTATCCTCGGTATGAGAGTCACACGTTCACTCGGAGCAGGGCGATCTATTTCACATCCCGCAATCTCTTAACTCAATGTTATTATCACTGATTACATTACCATTCACAAGACGATTTAACGTCTCATAACTATTATACACATTAGAGGTCACTCCATTAAGATCTGAGGCCGATGAGCGAGGATTAACACACGGGTATTTCCCCTGGACACACACCATGGCCGTGCACCTGCCACACCCGGTCGAACATTATTCACTAATTTTACCACCCTTTACGGTGGTCCCGTAAATCCCGTTCCCTCACTCTTCACTAGGGACAGTCACGACACTTCCTATTATGAATTGAGGCCTATATTGATCCTTAGGCCGTCGTGAACGCCAGTTTCCTCATTCCCGGTCTTCTCAGCCTCCTCACCCATTCAAAACACTCCCGCCACATCCTGCCCCAGCTCGACCCCCCACCCCCCTGCACATCTGCGCAGGCGCAGCGGGAACCCAGCTGGTTCCATTAAAAATGCAAATACATTTTGACCCAAATCAACACATTAAACACTTATTAGGCACTATAGCTTCGGAAATTAAATAATTTCCACACCCGATAAATAAAATTGAGGGGGATTTGAACAGAAAACCATTGATTAAAACTTTCTGGTCCTGCCAGAATGGAAAGGAGCTAAAAGTGTAATAGGTGAAACCAGACTGTGAAGTGAGGCGGAAGGGGAGTGTGAAATAAGGGATTAACTGAAATGGGTTTGTGAAGTTTTTTTTTTTTATTTGAAACTCAGGTACAAATTACATGGGTACATAATCAATATGTAACAAGACACAGGCAGTGAACAATAATCAACTGTGACTACACAAATACTGAAGAAGCACATATATAATGACATAAGAACTGGCTGCACTCAAATCAAACACTGCTTATACGTACTGTGCTTCACGTGGAAAGATGGTCATATAAAAAACGATAGATACCTACCTAGTAATGCTTACACTCCCCCCTCCCTCCCCCGTGAAAACGTGCCACTTTCACCTTAATATACTCAGTGACAAATCTCTTATACATTTATAAGAGCATGAAGAACTTCAATGACAAAATACATAAACACAACCTAGCCTGCTAAATGGCTGACACTATAATACAAGGAATGTCTGAACATGATGGCACACATCAACCATAGAACACAATCCACACCCTAACCCTCATATACCCTATGGTAATAATCAGTATTGTGCACGGTTGTGGATTTAATACACTACTGCTGACACTTCAACCCCCCCTCCCACATGCCTAGTAACTGTGTCTGCCGTCACTACTTATAACCACCAACAGTCATTGATTGTAATTAGCGTCTTATAATATATATCACCCTAAAAACACGCTGTATACATAAACCTACCAAAATAAATAAATTTACACATTGTTCCCTCCTGCAGACAGATTATTTACACTGCCGGAGTTAATCTATACATCACATCCTAAAGAGAATGGACAACATTAGACATCTTAAATAATATGACATGTGTTTCGCATGACCTGCTATTGCAGAGATTGCTTACACTCCTACTTCCCCCCAAGTGAAAACTGTCCAGTTTCACCTGGCTAAACACAAGATCAAAAAACTCATTCACTTAATCATTATATATGAACTTGTGAAAAACATCTATTCAACAATATGAAGCAATAATACCCCAGGCAAGATCAGACGCATATATACAATACCAAAACGTGTCACTAGTTAAAAAAAGGTATGAGATGCCTCATTAATAGTCCAAGTTACATTGATCATTTTTAAAAACTATGCTCAACTACATATATAGGCTAGACCCGTATGGTTACATGTACAAAATCTCTCCTAGGCAAGACTCAGGTCAATCATTTAAGGCTCTATTCCTCCAAAACCACACCTCAACACCATACACTAAATACATATGATACAATTCAAAATGTTATCATACTAACATGCTTATGTACTTCCTTACAAAACATGAAGGATCCTTTAAATAAAATATTACAATCATCGGAGTTCACAATAATCACCAAGACACATTAGCATTGTATATCAAAATTGACATAATTATGGAGATAAGGTTTTATACATAATGTCACCTCAACAGGTGGCAATAACTGTCAATCATATTTTTCCTTACACTAGAAATAGTGTGGTGTTCAACAAACTCTCACACAATCAATCTCACATATCCTTAGCCAATGTCACCCAGGAGGCATCCCATTTCATGCCCCTGACATCCCTTCAGCAGTAGCATACACCATCCCTATCATACCCTCCTACCATGATCTACAGTTTAATAATACCACTAACGTTAGTCTATGTATCCCATGGAAACCCCTTTCCCACCTCTGCCATACATATCTCAGTTTCCACACAATGTTTTATAAAACGTAACGCTAATACCGCTGCTTCACCTCGCTAAACACCTTTCCCCAAGCATTCCCACGATAGGTATATATAAACCTACCATAATGTACCCCACAGCCCTAATAATACTTCTCATCCAACCCCTCACGTCAAGACTTAATGTCCACAGAAACAGAAATGCCATTACCCTTATCCTATGCGCACCCTGTCAACCGTACCCCTGATGCTCCCCATACCCTCACAAAAATACACTACGTGGAATGCCGAATCCTCCCCTCTACATTTCTAAAGACCCCCCTCAACCACCCGGTCTTCCCATAAAACCACACCACCACACTGGGAAGGTAAAAATCCCATGCAAAAAAACGATAATTACCTCATGCCCACAGGGTTGTAACCCTTAACCTACTGAATCTACCCCTATACTTCCCTAGTCTACATGGGGATAATCCATCAACCAGTGCCACTACCCTACAAATAACATTCTAGAACAGCCTAACTATTTTTACCTTCCCAGATACCGAGCACAACACAGAGCCCTCGATACAGTTTCCACACAAAAGCAACTCTACCCCAGAATACATGTTTGATTTACTGTGTTGTATTATTTTCTTGACCAACCCCATCCCCACACACCACCCACCTCCCTTCATCAACCTCCTCTTATGAAAGATCCATTTGACCCGCCTCATTAAATCCATCAAAACTACCCCCCCCCCCTGATGCACAGTTAACATTACCACATCCTTTTAAGCCAATCACGCACAGAACCCCACAAGAATTTAAAAAACCCCCCTAAGTATATTTGCAATGCTGTCCCAGCGTTAAGGGAACACGGCTGCCAAATGCAAAACCTTACTATTCAATAGGACGTTAATAACAATGGCATGACTGCACAACGGTCAAATGATAAGGCCCAATGCTCCCAGTGACCCAGAATCCGCATCTACCAACCTAACGAGTTTTCCTCACGTGCAACATCCAGATCATCTTGCGTAGATAAGGACCACAAATTTTTAAATGAAGTCAACCGCTCTCGTCACAACTACACTACCCCAACCAACCCTCCCACCAAGCTCCTAACCCCATGACCATGGGACTTCTCTTGAATTCCACTCAAATACCAGTTGCATCTGCGAACATGTTGGATACCCGCCATCTAGGGCGTCTATTGACATCCCTCCCTAACCGTACAGTAGTATCATCTACATACCCTATAGACTGGCCAAACTCTCCCAACTCCACTCACTTCTCCCTCACTAATGACCCATTTGCTGTGCCACCATTCTATAAAAGGGGGCCTGCATGCATGCAAAACAAAAGCGGGAACATAGGTCACCCCTCTGTCTAAGTCCGTACCCATTACAAATCCTCCCCCCCAATTCTTCCATTTTTCTGTACCATCGCCATTGCCCCACGATTATTAAACGCTAATCTACCCATCTGTTCTCAACTATTGGACCACAACGACAAGGTCCTAAATGCACAAGAAAGGGACAAAAGAATGCAGATGTTATTTATACAGACTTGGAAAAAGCCTTCGACCAAGTGTGATTATGGCGTAATAGCGCACCAAAATGCGTGTAAAGGAATAACAGAAAAGTCGGTCAATGGATCTATAATTTCCTCATAACAGAACACGAGAGTAGTCGTCAACTGAAGTAAAGTCCGAGGCAGCTACGGTGATATGCTCTGTTCCACAAGGCACAGTACTCGCTCCCTCTTGTTCCTCATCCTTATATCCGACATAGCCAAGGATGTCAGCCACAGCACCGGTGTTTCCTTGGCAGATGACACCCGAATCTGCATGACGTTGCTTCCATTGCAGACACTGCATAGCTTCAGGCAGACATTCACCAAATCTTTCAGTGGGCTGCTGAAAACAATATGAAGTTCATCGATGAGAAAATTTCAATTACGCAGATAAGGTTAAACATTAGGGAAATTAATTCTTCTCAGAGTACAAAACAATTCTGGCCAAAAAATAGAGCGAAAACAAACTCGTCAAAGCCTGGATGTGATCATGTCGGAGGATCTCACCTTCAAGGACCATACATTGGTATCAATCGCATCTGCTAGAAAATGACAGGTAATGGATAATGAGAACTTCAAAAACTAGGGAGGGCCACGCCTTGATGACACTCTTTCAGGTCACTTGTTTCTATCTAGGCGGGATATGCTGCCACATAACAGCACCTTTCAAGGCGACTGTGAAACTTGCCAGACCTAGAAAATGTACAGAGAACTTTCACGGCGCGCATAACGGAGATAAAACACCTCAATTATGGACGCTTGAGGTTACTAAAACTGGTATTCCCGGAACGCAGGAGGGAGAGATACATGATTATATACACCTGGAAAATCCTAGAGGGACTAGTACCGAATTTGCACACGAAATCACTATTACGAAAAGCAAAGACTTGGCAGACGATGCACCATCCCCCCTATGAAAAGCAGGGGTGTCACTAGCATAGCACGTTAAGAGACCATACAATTGTGTCAGGGGCCCGTGACTGTTCAACTGACCTAACAGCACACATAAGGCGGGATTACACAGACCCCTGTGCAGTCTTCAAGCTGGCACTGGACAAGCACCTAAGTCAGTTACGGTTCAGACGGGCTGTGGCTTCGTATGTTGGTTTTTGCGTGCAGCCAGCAGAGCAAACAGCCTGGTTGATCAGGCTCTGATCCACCAGGAGGCCTAGGTCTCAGAACGGGACGCGGGGGCGTTGACCCCCGGAACTCTCTCCAGGTAAACTCCAGGTATCCCACTATTTATTCCCCAAAAACCCTGTCCTATGGATAGCTCTCAATGTCTCACTCCACTCTATCATATGCTCCTTGCAGTCTAGAGCAAACCAAAGCCCCCCTTCCTCACTTTTTCTTACATGAAAATCCACATAGTAACCATGCCCTCACCACATACCTCCTGGAAACCCAAATGTGTTCTCGATACGACCTGCCTTACTACACACTTAATCCTATTTCCTATAAATCCTTAGAAAAACAACTTATAATCCGTGCATAACAACGATATTGCCGGGTAGTCCAGAAGCGTATCTCAGTAGTAGTACCAGTTCCTAATAACCAGTTTCCAGTAACCAGTGTACCAGTAATGACTCACTACCAAACCGTCCATGTGAAATTCACTGGTTATTCATATTGCTGCTGACCATAGCAGGAATTCAAACACCCCTCACCCTGTAAGGCCAATGGTGGGTCAGTTGAAAGATTAGGGAGCAGAGAGAGGCAGGTCAGCTGTTGGTGCTTCCCATACTTCCCGTTATATATTATTCATACTTACCAGCTACGTGAGTATTTCTTTACCCATCCACGTTATCGAAACCCATGACAAATTGGTGACAGCGGTGTGGGTGTGGTTTAAGGGTATTTCAGGACGTTTGAAAGATATTTGTGGGTTTGCGGCAGGTCAGTGGTGAACCGTGCCCCCCACTCCAGCTAGCCGCTTACCATCACTCTCTCCACTGTTGTCGCTCCAGCTGCATCTGTTTGCAGCCACTTTTTTTCAAGCTTCCTGCTTAGTTCGTGTGCTAATTGCTGCAATCTCCGGGGGGTTGACGGATTTTGCAATTAAGCCAGTCAATAGCCGACATGTGGAAGTGTACGCTAGTCAGCCTGACTCAGCCTTTCAATCCTGCCTGTCTCCGTCATCCACCTGCTCCTTCATGCTGTGTGCATCATTACACGTCTTCCAGTCAGCATTCTCGTGGGTTTATGCCAGTCAGTCAACCCAGCTTCTAACCCAGCTCGAGAGAGAGAAGTAGCCACGCACAAGAGTTCCTCTGAAGTATTGTTTCATATTATCGCTTTGTGTGCTCCCAGTTGGATGCCAGTTGGATGCTAGGAGTGGTCATCACCATCTCTGTGGTATAGAGTGGCTCTCCCCCATATCCTGCCGAGCTTTACCTGGAGAGAGTTCGGGGTCAACGCCCGCGGCCTGTCTGTGACCCAGGCCTCCTGGTGGAATCAGCGCCTGATCAACCAGGCTGTTGCTGCTGGCTGTGCACGCAAACAACGTACGAGCCACAGCCCGGCTGATCCGGAACTGACTTAGGTGCTTGTCCAGTGCCAGCTTGGAGACTGACAGGGGTCTGTTGGTAATCCCCCTTAGGATGTGGGGGAGGCAGTTGAACAGTCTCGGGCCCCTGACAACTTATTGTATGGACTCTTAACGTGCTAGTGACACCCCTGCTTTTCATAGGGGGGGATGGCCCCTGCATTCCCCCGTCTGCCAAGATCTTTTGCTTTCGTAGTGAGTGATTTTCGTGTGCAAGTTCGGTACTAGTCCTCTAGGATTTTCCAGGTGTATATAATCATGTATCCTATCCCTCCTGCGTTCCAGGGAATACAGGTTTTGGAACCTAAAGTGGCTACCAATGACATTGAGGTTGTTTTATCTCCGTTATGCGCACAGTGAATGTTCTCTGCTTACATTTTCTAGGTCGGCATTTTCACCTGCTTGAAAGGTGCTGTTAGTGTGCAGCAATATTCCAGGCTAGATAGAAAAAACATGTGACCTGAGAGTGTCATTCATGGGCTTGGCCTCCCTAAGTTTTGAAGGTTCTCATTATCATCCTGTCATTTTTCTCGCAGATTGCGGTTCGACTACACTCGGCTTATGGTCCTTGAAGGTGAGATCCCTCACGACAAGATCACTTCCAGGTCTTGACGTTGGTGTTTCGCTCTATTTTGTGGCAGAATTTGTTTTGTACTATGATGAAGATTTAATTTCTCATGTTTACCATATTGAGTAATTGAAATTTTTCATCGTTGAAACTTCATTATTGTTTTCTGCAGCCCACTGAACAGATTTGGTTGATGTCCCGCCTGGTGCTTTGCATTGTATGCAATGGAAGACACTGTCATCAGATTCGGGTGTCATCTGGCAAAGGAAAGACACGGTACTGTGGCTGACATCCTTGTCTTGTCGGATATGAGGATAAGGAACAAGTGGGAGCGAAGTAATGTGCCATTGTGGAAACAGAGCTTTTCACCGTAGCGTAGCGGCCTCGGACTTTACTCTGTTGACGACTACTCTCTGTGTTCTGTTAGTGAGGCAATAAAAATTATGATCCATCGACCGACTTTTCCTGTTAGTCCTTTAGCACGCATTTTGTGCGCTATTACGCCATGGTCACACTGGTTGAAGGCTTTTGCAAGTCTGTAGATATTACATCTGCATTCTTTTTGTCTTCTAGTGCATTTTGGGACCTTGTCGTTAGTGGATCCAATAGTTGAGAACAGACAGGAAGGAACGGTTTCTATGACCCATGTTGCCCTGGGTTGTGAATGAATCGGTTCTTGATGGGTGGTGATCTTGCTTCTTAGGCCCCCTTTCAAAGATTTTGTATGATATGGGATGTTAGTGCTAGTGGTTCTGTAGTTCTTTGCTGTTGCTTTACTGCCCCTTTGTGGTGTGGAGCTATGTCTGTTGTTTTTAGTAACTGTGGACGAAACCGTTGTCCATGCTCCTCTCCATAGGATGGAAAAAAAGGCTCCGTGAAAGGGACTTCTTGCAAGTTTCTGATGAACACCAGAGTTCATGAGTCTGGCCTGGGGCTGAGGCATGGGCATGTCATTTATCGCCTGTTCGAAGTCATTTGGCGTCAGGATAACATCGGATAGGTTGTGTTAATTAAATTTTGTGGCTCTCTCATAAAAAAATCTTTTGATCTTACACTCTCAGTCATGGTTAGCGGTTGCTAAAACTGAGTCATATTGGGATTGAGTAGCTCACTCATTTCCTTGCTGTCATCTGTGTAGGCCCTTCTTGTTTAAGTAGGGGCCAATAGTGGACGTTGTTCTCGATTTTGATTTGCCAAAGGAGAGAAATTACTTTGGGTTTCTTTTCGATTTAATTTATGGCTTTTAGAGTTCTTCCGAGATTCCTGACTCCTAAAGGATTCTTTTAGCTTATGTTCGATGCTTGCTATTTCTCTGAACCAGTGTCTCCATTACACTTTTAAGATATATTGACCTCTTTTTCCCGATCTGTTATTCTTTTCCGTCGCCTGTAAAGGGAATCGCCTGTCTTCTTTCTGTTTACATCTATCCGCCTTTTTCTTAGAGGAATATGCCTTTGGTGCTTACATTCGAGTTGCCACGGTTAACTTTGTTCTAGGCATAAGTTGGGGTCTGTGTTGCTTAGTATATCTTCCAGCTGATATCGCGTTAGGACTTGGTTTATTGGTCCACTTTATGTTTTTTGTTATTGGAAGTTGCAAATTTGGTGAATGCTCCCTCGTGGACTAATTTCATTATGGCGGTCTGGGGCTCGCCGCATACATGACTGAACCTCAATTATGTTGTATATTGTGTATATTGTTTTTGATATGGTGGACATTCTTATCAGAGCATCATTGTTAGTGAAGATGAGGTCTAGTGGATTCTCCAGTCTAGTAGGCTATATTTTTTGCTGGTTTTGTAAATTGAATTATGTGCAGAGATTTAAAAAGCTCGCCGTTGAGTGGGAGTTTTCATCAGAAGCTGCCTCTGGGTTATTACTGCCAACATTATTATTTGGCGTTATTCCTCCATTTTAGGTCTGCCTTAAGTTGTAATCCCACAGGAGCAAGATGTTGGGTGCAGGAGCTGGAAGGTTTTCCAGGTCAGTGGTCAAGTTTTTAACAGCTGGTTCCTGGAATTGATGGTGATGTTGAATCCGAGGCTTGTAGACTACACAATGACTAGGTTTTGGTCTCGACCTTTATGGCTAAAACTTCCACGAATCATTTGAGGCATTTAGCAGTTCTGTTGCAAAAAGGTGACTATGAAGGTACTGGCCTACACCCCTTTTGCCTGTTCACTCACATCGGAGAGGTTGTAACCGGGGATCCATATTTGTTGGGTCCAAGTGAGCCTTTATGTGGGGTCTCAGTGAAAGAGCGTAAATTGCCTTTGCCTCTGCAGGCGTTCCACGGATTGAAAGGTAATTTTGTGTATGTTGCTGGCCTTTGACCATGTATATTTGCAAAGAAGAATGTTATCGACTGGTGGTTTGTTGGTACTGGGGGGGGATTTTTTTTCTGGATTAGTTTCTGTATCTCTTGTTGGTTTGGAGTGGAGGGCCATCGGACTGTGGTCCACTCCAGGAATGTCTGGATTTGGTGTACGATTTCTCCCATTTCCTGCAGTATTTTTTCATTCATGGCACTAAAAAAAAACTCTCCCCTTGAGTGGCTGTGGCTACCCAGGTTTTCCAATGGCAGGATTGTTTTGTATATTTTTGTCCCCTTTAGATGGTATGCTTGGCAATTTAAGTTATAGACAAGTCTTTTCCTGTACTGAAGAGGTACAAGTTCAGGGTGAAAAGCTTACAGGAAGGGGTGTTTGCAATTTTCCTGTTGATTTATGGCATGCTTTTATAGGGTGGTAATAGTTGCACGTCCCATCTGTTGTTTCAGATTCTCCCATGCCAGCAGATACCGAGTGCATAGTATGTGCACAGGCTTGGTTTCCGATTGCTTGGGTTTTCTGTGACTGTATTCCCTGTTGGTGCATGTTTCCCTGTATTATTCTTTCCTCCCTAGCACCAACAATGGAAGCTCCCACCAGTTGTTTTTGGTAATATATTCACTAATTGTGTGGGTTCCTCTTGTTTGCTTTTCCTGTGGTATTTCTAGTTTGAATATTGGTTTTATCTTATCTTTGACTACAATTGTTCCCCTACTATGGACTTCTGCCCCTATGAGCGTCATTTATATGTATTCCTTCCTGCGTATATTCCCGACTACCTGGACAAAAATCTCCTGCTTCACCATTACTGTCTCCAGGCAAGCATTCTCAGCTTCACCATTACTGGACTACAAGGACAGCATCTCAGCTTCAACATTACTGTCTACAAGGCAGCAACCTCAGCTTCACTTACTGTCTCCCAGGACCAGCACTCCAGCTTCACCATTACTGTCTCCCAGGACGCACTATCAGCCCCCCATTTAAGACTACCAGGACTCATTCTCCAGCTTACTGTTTCTGACTACTGGCAGTTAAGGCAGTACATTTCAGCCCAGCTATTTTTATGTCTCCCATCTGTTGTAGAAAGCTTCCAGGTTTTATATGAAAGCAGCTTTGTTGTTGACCTTTTTAATCCCTTGTGATTTAGTCACAGATTTATCTCTTTTGGGCATACCCAAAACACTCCTGTTGTAATACTGCTTGTAGCTTGTTATTGGATATCTGCACAAGGGCGGGACACCAATTTCCACAAAATGACAATTATGCATGTGGAAGCCCGTTTGTTTGACTGACCACAGACTACACACAGCTTCATAATGATTTGAATGGTTGATTTACTGCAATTCTACTAGCAACCTCTTGAAATATTCTATTAATAAACCTGCTTGGAAGTGCACAACGAAACCGTCTGAAACCAGTCCAGGGTTTCGACAAGTCAAGGGTTGGACCAGTCAAGGTTCGGACCAGGTAAGGGTGTGCGGTCAGTTAAAGGGTTATAACCAGTCTATCTGATCTGGATCAGTGGGTCACTTATTTAAACCATACTGGTCGGTGATTTTGTGCTAACACATGAAGGATCTAATGGAAATTATATAGCGAGTAATATGATTTGATGATACAAAAGTATACTTGCGGGTTGGTAGAGCGGTGATGCTGGCACTCCTACAATTACGAACGGTCGACCTCACCCTTGTTTATCAATCGCTGTATCTGCTTCGCTATTTTTTTTTTCCGTCTCCACCCAATATATGCTATATTATCACTAAGTTGACTGGTGCGAAATTTTGGAGGAAGGACGCTTTTTCTGTAGTAATAAATTGCTTCTCATTGTGTATTTTGCGCCGCTGGAAACTTACAGGTTATATGAAAACACAGTATACGTCTGGTATTTCAAGAAAAGGAAAACTATGAAAGTCACTCCACTCACTAAGTTCATTATAATACTGGTTAGTTGCTACTAAAACACTGTATTATGATATTCACTGGTATCACTAGATTATATGCGAGTACACTGCAAGCAAGGAAGATTATTAAAAAACAGTCTGACCTGTGGTAAAGGTTCTTGGCGACTTCTGGCACCTGCTCTATAGGCTTATCACTTCATTTACAAATTCACCTGTTTTCAATGACACTTTAGCCTTTATCATCAATATACTAGGGAGCCACTGTAGTATCACTATCACTATGTATACTCAATGTTTTCAAGGGAGACTTTCTTTCCTCTGACACAAAGTTCAAATTTTATTTTATTCACACTGGACACAGGCCTATGTTCCCCTCTGGCAGTAAACTCTTCTAGGTAGTGCACCAACTAATTCTCTTTTTTGAATCAGGATATAATGTTTTCCGCCAAAGATTGGTTCCAGGCGCTAGAGGGAGTAAATATAGGATTGATGCCACCAAATTAAGTTATAGCACGTCGTAAGAGCGACCGTTTGAAAAAACACCAGAAAGCCCGGAGCCAACGAGGGCACGCTGACACTGTCACGCAACTGTCAAGCCACTTCATGGATAGAGAGTGGAGTGGGCGCCATGTGAGCGCATGCGTGAGTCAAGCTCTTCACCCACCCACTTCTTTCACTCATCTACCTGTGGCTTTTTCCACCCTTGTACCGGGTCCTTGTACTGTTTGGGATCACATAATTGGTCAAGAGATTTAGTGGCGCAACGATAAAGCCAGTTATGTGAGTTCACTAGAAAGAGCATTTCTTAGACAACAGTGTAAGTGTAGGAAGCGTCATCACCTGACAGAACGTCTTCCCATCACAATCACTAGCCACTCCATCTGATACTCCAGACTTCAGTGATAATTTTCTGTTTAGAGACATTTTTCTTGCATTTAAAGACATTTGCGTGTGTGAGACATTTATAGTGAATTTCTTGTGTACTCTAAACCTTGTGCTTTCAGTGTAGACTCAGTGTTTGGCTCATTATTCTTGCAATATTTCTATTCTATTCTATTCTATTCTATTTGATTCGCCGGTAATCCCGGCCCGGGTCTCTTCCATTTTGGTGACCCGGCATTGGCTCCCCGGGTAGGTTAGTTAGTTTAATATGTTTATTATGCACCCCATACCCATCCTGTGGGCGGTAGTCAAAAGATTACAGAGGTACATAATTGGTCCAGGGACTGGACTCCAAAGTTTTGATAGCTGAGCAAGTTACAAAGGTAATGAACTAGATCTGGTCATAATCATGACCAAGTTACAAAGGTAATGAGCTCCAGGTAGAGCTGGTCACACTCATGAATAATTGCAAAGGTAATGAATCATAAACACATTAATCATGAGAATTTACAAAGGTAATGAGCTCCAGGTAGAGCTGGTCACAATCATGACATGTTTCAAAGGTTAATGAATGATAAACACGTTAATCACAATGATTACAATCATACTTTGCACCTGTGTGGCAGGTCTGCAGCAGGAAGGGGCGGGGTACATCACAGGAACTATGGCCAGATGACGTACCAAACTTCCTAGTGTGCACTAAAGTGGCTGGTGTGCGTGCAATGGAGGCCCAAAGCAGGGCCCTCGCAGAAACTTCAGCGGGGGGGGGCCGGATGACATGCAGGACTGGAAGTTAAGGTTCCCAAGTCCTGACATGCTAAAGTACCAAGATGTGCTGCCTCATTCTCTCGGGTCTGCCCTACTGGGAGTCATTGGGAAGGGTCTACGGCAAAGGGGCATTGTTGCGGGGCTGTCTACAGTTAGCTAGTGCACCAAGGGGACTGCGGAACCATTCGGTCACAATGGGCACAGGAGCTCCTATCGTGCCCGTTCAAACAATCCGCGCAGAGAGAGATGGGATACCTAAGCGTAGGCGGTGGATTTTGCACCCTCAGTTCCCTGGACTGTGTCCGAAGACTTGGAAGGGGGCACCTGAGGGTCGCCATGACTTACCAACAGAGGCTTACGTGACTCCCAGGAGTCAGGGAAATGGGCCGCATCGCCGCAACCAGCAGCCAACAGCGGCAAAGGCTGATGGAGATCGCAGAATGTGGCTGTGCCTCGAGGGGTTGCCAGTCCTAGCAGCCTCATCTGCTGCATCATTAGGCCAGGGATACCCACATGGCTAGGGATCCAGTTGATGGTAGCCTCTGCGACCCTGGCCTTGAGAGTCTGCAGGTACCGGATGGATGTGATTAAGTGTATGTTGTCCATTGGCCTCTCTGCGCATAAGCGCATGGTTGCTGCCTTGGATCAACGTGGATGATGGGGGGATGTGGATTGTCTGCAAGAGCATGGCCGCAAGAGGCTTGTTGGATGGCAAAGAGTTCGGCCTGGAGGATGGTGCAATGGTTCTGGGTAGGGCGCCAACCTGCTGTCAGATTGCTGTGGATCATCCCAGGTGCCTGTGCGGCTGCCACTGGGTCTCTGGAGCCATCAGGTGTAATATGGCACACTCACTGGGCCTTCCGCACCCCACAATGCTAGCCGAGGCAAGGTGGTGCAGATTGTCCCGGGTGCAATGCCCATCTTGCTGTCTGGTAGGTTGTCAGCTCACCGCAAACAGCTATGGTGCCAAGGGGGTGGCTCACCGTGTTAGTTCGCTGCCAGGTCTGTCGCAGCCTCCCAAACTGGGAGCAATGTATGGGCACGAGCTTCTGTGTGGCATATGCTACGACCACATCCATCGGCGGCCGGGTGCAGTGGAATGACCTGTCCCTGGCGGACCGTAAATCTCTAATCAGTTTGTCAGCCCCTGCGAGAGTCGGAGATACTTGGCAATCCTCCTGGGCAGATACCACTTGGATCCTGTCTTCAAGAGGCTGTAGCTGCACCTCAAGGTTTCAGCGCCACTGATTGCCCACCTAGGAGCCCCCAGCATGGCCCGATACAGCTGTGTTCTGGATGGACAACAGAGGGATTTGAGGTTTGTGGGTCTGGATGTGAACCAGAGCAAGTGACACATAGTCAACGATGGGGAAGTATTGCCTGGTTGTAGAAAAACCTCATGACCTCGAGGGCTGGCCCCACATTTGGCGTTGGCCATGGCACTCAATGCCCTGACCCTCTGCAGAGCCCTCTCTTTAATTGTGGAGCCACATGTTTCTGGAAGGTGAGGTGCCTGTCAATGTAGATGCCAAGTACTATAACTGCGAACCCACTCAGGTCGATACCCTGGACCTGCTGACTCTGAATGGGAACCTTGGTGTGAAGGATCATGGCTTTGGATTTTTGCTGCAGATATTTGAGTCCAAGGGATGGCAGGTCGGGAAGCAGCAGATCGAGGTCCTCTGGGCACGCTGCAAAGCGGCGGCTTCCTAGGGTTCGACCAAGTGCCAGGTCATCGGCATAGTGAGGAGGCATGGTACCTCTGGAGAAAGCAGGGGCCACAGCTGAGGCATCAGTTAATTGAACAGGGTGGGACTAAGCACCCGCCCTGTGGAGTGCCGTTGTTCCAGGGTCTTGAGAGTAGAGGCATGCCCCTGGCGAAGCGTACCCGGGCCCGCCTGTCCTGGAGTAGGACCTCGAAGCCATGAAAAGCAGCATGCCTTTAATCCCCTTGATGGGCCAAGAGTGAGGGATGGCAGGTGCACTGGCTAGCTCAAAGTTTCTCGAGGTCAAGGAAAGGGGCCAAACAATGTGGGCTTGGGCGTCCAGAACCCAATGCCGGTCAGTAGAGTGGTTAAAGGCTTTCGAAAGTGACCAATCCTCTGGTGAAAGCCATAGAGGTGGTTTTTTTATGAGGAGGGCCAAGCTTCCACCTCAGGCGCTCCAACACCATATTTAGACACCCTTCGAGATGCACTGGTGAGGGAGTGGGTCTCACACTGCCAGGATCCCAGGTTAGGAATCGGTCTATTTTATGATGTCAGCCTTCTTCCATACGACAGGGAGTTTGCCAGCTCGCCAAAGTTGGTTGATGAATCCCAGGACAGCTGAATGTCCAGAAATGGCCTGACCGTAGTGATTCATGCCATAGGTGATAACATCATGCAAGGAGCAGTGTCTCGATGAGATGTGACAGGCTGCCTGGAGCTCCTGGTCAGTGAGTCTTCATCCATGACATCCAATACATGGCATGCTGCTTGGAATTCACCATCACCCTTTAGGAAGGGAGGGTGGCTTGGAGTTCTGGTGATCCTGAGGCAGTTGAGCCATGGCCGCTCTGGGAGGTGAATAGGTCACCAGACCGCTCTGCCTCCGTTGCGGGGTCTGGGTGAAACCGAGCCACACTGCGACGATGCCCAGTGGCCATCGTAAGTTGGTCCAATATCTCAGATAAGGTGGAGGGGGTAGCTGAAGGAGGCTCACCTCTCGAACCATTTAGCTGCCGGACCTGGTGTGAGGACCATGGCGTGCATGCTGCACACTCCCTGAGCAGACGCATGGACTCAACGTTGGGATTACGCCTGTGATCTTGCATACAACATTGTTTGCGGTGGTTCTTCCTGATGTCCTCATTGTAAAACCAACCAGTCAGTATATATGTCCTCGCCTGTAATCTCTAGGTATTGATGCCTCAGCTGCACAATGTGAAGGCCACCTGCAAGTTGGAGCCGCCTCATCTGGGTTTCTGGAAGGCGGAGACTTCCGCCCACAATGATCAATGACTCCTGGAATGCAATGCCAGTCGGCCATTTTTTAGGTTCCATCTGGGGGGTAGTTGTGGGGAGCGGGCACCGCTGGGACCATCAGTGTAGAGTCCCACTCAAAGTGTCACTGGAGAGACGGGGGTGGACCTCCATCTCACGCTCGAGAGCAACCGCCTAGCGATGAGTGTGACAATCCAAGCGGCCACCATTAGTGATGGGTTGGCTCCCATTATAGAAGCGAGGGCGCGATCTCAGGGGACCTCCTCCAGCACATGCCGCAAGGTTCGGCACCCCCCCCCCTTGCGCCCAGCTGCGTTGGGTAGGATGAGACAGAAAGAAAAGGTATGGGTGGTGGGGCATTGACTCCCCAGCACAACAAGACCCTCCCGTGGTGGGGGGCGAGTGCTGCCACCTCTGAGATGTCCGGGTGTACCGAGAGCTTCTGTTAATAATTGTAAACCACGAGAGGTCCATCCGCCAGGGTGTAGGGTGACAGCCCTTGAACCTCTACGCCCTCCCCAGACCGTCGATGGGGTCAGTGGAGATTGAATGTGGGGATAGTTGTCCTGACGTAGAATCGCCGTGCCCCTGCCAGTCCCTTCCAGGCGCCTGAAGGTAGGCAGAGAATACCGGAATACGGTTGGCTGCATGTGGACGTGACAAAGCGGTGAGTGTCTCCTGAAACAGGAGAATCAACCTCACCTGAACTGCAGCTTCAATCCTAGTGAATTTTCCTCTGCAGCCCAAATGTTCCACTGGAGGATCTTCAAGGGCTGGCAGAGGGGCTCATGATTCCATCTCTGCCTGGGACTCGTCGTCGTTGTGGCGACTCAGGGCCTCCTCCATCACAGACTGGAAGGACTCCTGAATGATGGCTGAAGTCCATTGTGTCTTTCCTGCCAGTAGGGACCTCGCCCAGCATCCTGAGACAGGAGGTGCCTGCAGGCGCCACTGTACTCTGCCGACGGCAGCTAGGCGAAAGAGGAGCGCTGAATGACTCCGATGGTTTTCTTCAGTCGATCCGGAAAAAGGATTCGCCATTACCCTGCAGGAATTGAGCTGGACGACCGTCGAGGGCGGGGCTGGTCACTGGGTAGTTTATGTCTGGGTGGCTGTCGGCACTGCAGCAGCTAGACTGGGTGCACCCTGGCACGGCATGAGTGGCCATGGGCTTCCAAGTCCCCTGGTGGGAACCTCTACCTGACGCTGGCCGATCACAGTAGGGGCCTGTCCTTGGGAAGAGGCTCTGCTGGCCAGTATGCAAGGAATGTTGGTGCCCAGCTGGACCTGCTGGGCAGTGTGCCGGGCCTGTGGATCGTTTTTCAATGACTGTGACTACCAAATACTGAAGAAGCACATATCTAATGGACATAAGAACTGGCCTGCGACACAAATCAAACACTGCTTATACGTACTGTGCTCACGTGGAAAGAATGGTCATATAAAAACGTATAGATACCTACCTAGTAATGCTTTACACTCCCCCCTCCCTCCCCCGTGAAACGTGCCACTTTCACCTTAATATACTCAGTGAAAAAAAAAATTTTTCTTATAACATTTATTAGAGCATGAAGATTCAATGAAAAAAAATTACATACACACAACCTCGCCTGCTTTAAATGGCTGGACCACTATAATAAAAGGAATGTCTGAACATGATGGCACACATCAACCATAGAACACAATCCACACACTAACCCTATATACCCTTGGTATAATCATTAATGTGACCGGTGGAGGATTTAATACAACTACCGCTGACCTTTCAACCCCCCCTCCCACAGCCTAGTAACTGTGTCTGCCGTCACTACTTATAACCACCACCAGTCATTGATTTTAATTAGGTCTTATATATATATCACCCTAAAACACGCTGTATACCTAAACCTACCAAAAATAAATAAATTTACACATTGTTCCCTCCTGCAGACAGATTATTTACACGGCCGGATTTAATTATACATCACATCCTAAAGAGAATGGACAACATTCGTACTCTTAAATTAATTTGGACATGTGTTTCGCATGCCCTGCTATTGCAGAGATAGCTTACACTCCTACTCCCCCCCAAGTGAGAACTGTCCAGTTTCACCTGGCTAAACACAAGATCAAAAAACTCATTCACTTAATCATTATATATGAACTTGTGAAAAACATCTATTCAACAATATGAAGCAATAATACCCCAGGCAAGATCAGACGCATATATACAATACCAAAACGTGTCACTAGTTAAAAAAAGGTATGAGATGCCTCATTAATAGTCCAAGTTACATTGATCATTTTTAAAAACTATGCTCAACTACATATATAGGCTAGACCCGTATGGTTACATGTACAAAATCTCTCCTAGGCAAGACTCAGGTCAATCATTTAAGGCTCTATTCCTCCAAAACCACACCTCAACACCATACACTAAATACATATGATACAATTCAAAATGTTATCATACTAACATGCTTATGTACTTCCTTACAAAACATGAAGGATCCTTTAAATAAAATATTACAATCATCGGAGTTCACAATAATCACCAAGACACATTAGCATTGTATATCAAAATTGACATAATTATGGAGATAAGGTTTTATACATAATGTCACCTCAACAGGTGGCAATAACTGTCAATCATATTTTTCCTTACACTAGAAATAGTGTGGTGTTCAACAAACTCTCACACAATCAATCTCACATATCCTTAGCCAATGTCACCCAGGAGGCATCCCATTTCATGCCCCTGACATCCCTTCAGCAGTAGCATACACCATCCCTATCATACCCTCCTACCATGATCTACAGTTTAATAATACCACTAACGTTAGTCTATGTATCCCATGGAAACCCCTTTCCCACCTCTGCCATACATATCTCAGTTTCCACACAATGTTTTATAAAACGTAACGCTAATACCGCTGCTTCACCTCGCTAAACACCTTTCCCCAAGCATTCCCACGATAGGTATATATAAACCTACCATAATGTACCCCACAGCCCTAATAATACTTCTCATCCAACCCCTCACGTCAAGACTTAATGTCCACAGAAACAGAAATGCCATTACCCTTATCCTATGCGCACCCTGTCAACCGTACCCCTGATGCTCCCCATACCCTCACAAAAACCCGATTGGGGAAAACCAAATTTGTTGAAGGCCCTGGTGCTTGTGCCCGACTGAGGGGAACTCCTCCTTCCACGGAGTCAACCATCCCCGCCACTGTGGAGCCAACGCAACTGGTGTAGGGACCGGGGAGGGCCCCATCCTTTGCCACTTGGGGACTAAAATCCTCCTGGCTTCCTTCCCGACCCCATGCCACTGGGGGTGCAAGTCTTTTTGGGTAGGGGCTGCGACGGACCTAGGGGCAGATTGGTGGGTACATAGCTCCCGCATCCTGGCCTTCTTGGGTGGGGGTCCCACCACCCCCCCCCCCCTTTCACCTCCAACCGTCCCCGATTCCAAGGAACTTTAGGCCACTCCCGGGATCTTCATGGTGAACTTATGGGGGGACCCCCCAGCAGAGAGCTCTCCCTGTGCCCTCACGCCCCCCACACCGGTGCAGACGTGAGGCTCAGAGCCCCAGTGGGGGCCCGTAGCCCCCCTCGGGTCACTGCCTGAACACTGAACAAGTCCAAGGACCACCAGGAACACCAAAATCTGTGCGTAAACTAACACAGATTTGCGAACAGGACCCATATAGGGAAACAAGTGAGTCAAAGAAAGATAAAACCAAATATTGAAAAAACCAGAAATCCCGCAGGAAAGCAAACAAGGGGACTCCAATGGGCAAAAGGAGGAAAATTTAAACCAAAAAAACTGGGGAGCCCATTTTTGGTGCAAGGGGGGATGGGAATAAGCAGGGAAACATGACCAACGGGGAATCAGTCACAAAACCCAAGCAAACGGAAACCAACCCTGTGCACATACTAGCCTTGGACTGCGGGCAGGGGAAATCGGGAAAAAACAGATGGACACAACTTGACCACCCTAAAAAATGTCATCCCCATATACAACAGAAAAGCAAACTCCCTTCCTGAAAGTTTTTTTCACCCTGAAATTTTTACCTCTTCATACAGGAAAGACTGTGCAAAACTTAAATTCCCGGGAAAACCACAAAGGGGGGAAAAAAAAGTCAAAACATCGCCAGGGGAAAAACCTGGTACCCACAGCCACTCAAGAGGGAAGGTTTTTTAGTGCCAGGAAGGAAAAAAAACGGCGGGAAAAGCAGAAATCTACACCAAATCCAGTCATTCCTGGAGGGGAACCACAGTCGATGGCCTCCACTCCAAACCAAAATACAGATACTAATGCAGGAAAAAAAATCCCCCCCCAGTACCAACAATACCCCAGTCCGATAACATTCTTTTTGCAAAATACAGGGTCTAAAGCCAGCAATAAACACAAAATACTTAAAATCCGTGGACTGCTTGCAGAGGCAAAGGCAATGTTCGCGGCTTTTCACTGAAAACCCACATAAAGGATCACTTGGACAACGAAATATGGATCCCGGGTTACAAACCAACAGAGTGACAGAGTGAACAGGCAAAAGGGGGGGGTTGCCTGTACATGCAGACCCCTTGTTTGCACAAAAACTGCTTAATCCCTCAAATGACATGGAATTTTTTAGCAGAAAAGGGTGGGAAAACCCAAAAACCTGTCTTGTTAGTCTACAAGCCTCCGGATGCAACATCCCACAATTCCAGGAAAGCTTTTAAAAAATGACCACTGTCGAAACTTCCACTCCTCACCCAACATCTTGCTCCTGGGGGGTTTTCAATTTAAAGGGGCACCAAAAAGGGAGGAATATCAAAAAAAATTTTTGCAGTAAAAACACCAGGAGGCGCTCGAGAAAACCACACTCCACATTTTTAAATCTCTGCACAAAATTCAATTTAAACCCAAAATATGAGCCTACTAGACGGAGAATACACTAGACCTCATCTTCAAAAACAATGATGATCCGAAAAAATGCCCCATATCAAAAACAAATACCATCACAACAAATTGAGGTTCAAAAGTACGTGGAGCCCCCAAACCCACAAAAGAGCTATCACGAGGGGCATTCCCAAATTCAACTTTAAAACAAAAAAAAAAAAGGGGGCCAAATAAACCAAATCCTAACCGAATAAATGGGAAGATAACAAGCAACACAGACCCAAAATTAGCTAGAACAGATTTAACTCGGTGGCACTCGATGTAGCACAAGGCTTATTCCTCTAAGAAAAAGGAGAGTAAGTAAAATAAAAAGACAGGCGCTCCCTTTACAGGGGACGGAAAAAAAAACAAGGGCTAAAAAAGGGGCAATATACAAAATGCGCAGGGAGACCCCTGGCAAGAAATACCAAACATCGAACTTAAACTAAAAGAATCCCCTTTGGATCAGGAATCGCGGAAGAACTAAAACCAAAATGAAAACGAAAGAAACCCAAAGTATTTCTTCTCCAAACCAAATCAAAACGAGAACAACCCAGTTTGGGCCCCTACTTAAACAAAAGGGGCCTACAAGATGACAGCAAGGGAAATGAGTGAGCTACTCAAGTCCCAATAGACTCAGTTTTTTCAAGCCGCTAACCCAAAGAGAGTGAAGATCAAATGAATTTTTTATGAAGAGCCCAAAATTTGATTAACCAAGCCTATCCGATGTTTTCCTGACGCCAAATGACTTCGAACAGCGAAAAATGACATCCCATGCACTCGCCCCCCGGGCCAAATCAAACTCTGTGTTCATCAAGAACTGCAAGAAGCCCCTATCACGAGCCTTTTCCTCCTATGGGGGAAAGGGGCATGGGCACGGGGGGGTCCCTCAGTTTCTAAAAACAACAGACATAGCCCCCTCCACAAAGGGGGGAGAAAGCAAAGCAAAGAAATCAGACCAATAGCACAACATCCCATATCTAAAAATTTTGAAAGGGTCCAAAAGCAAGACACCACCCATCAAAACCCCCCAGACACAACCCCGGGGAACATGGGGTTTTGAACAGGTCGCTCCGTCTGTCTCAAAACTGGATCACTACGACAAGGGCCAAATGCACTAGAAGACAAAAAAATGCAGATGAAAATATACAACTTTGCAAAAACCTTCGACAATGTGACCATGGCGTAATAGCGCACAAAATGCGCGCTAAAGGAATAACAGGGAAAAATTGGGCGATGGATCTATAATTTTCCCCTAACAGAAAACAGAAGAGTCCCTCAAACCAGAGTAAAGTCCGGGCAGCTACGGTGAAAAGCCTGTCCACAAGGCACAGTACTAGCTCCCATCTTGTTCCTCATCCCTATCCCACTAGACAAGGGTGTCAGCCACAGCACCGTGTCTTCCTTTGCAGATGACACCCGAATCTGCATGACAGTGTCTTCCTTGCAACACGCAAGGCTCCGGGGGACATCAACCCAAATCTTTCAGTGGGCTGCAGAAAACAATATGAAGTTCAACGATGAAAATTTCAATTACCAGAAATGGTAAACATGAAAATTAAAACTTTACAGAGTAAAAAACAAATTTTGGCCACAAAATGAGCGAAAACCCCCAACCAAAGACCTGGGAGTATTATGTCGGAGGACTCACCTTTTCAAGGACCATAACATTGTATCAATCGCATCTGCTAGAAAAATGACGGGATGGAAAATGAAACCTCAAACAGGGAGGCCAACCCCAGAACCTCTTCGGGTCACTTGTTCTATCTGGGCGGGAAATTGCGACTCCAACAGCACCTTTTCAAGGCGGTGAAATTGCCACCTAGAAAATTACAAAAACTTTCACGGCGCGCAAAAGGGAAAAAAAACACCCAATTACTGGGAGCGTTTGGGTTCTAAACCCGATTCCCGGGAACGCAGGGGGGAAGATACATGATTAAATACACCGGGAAAAATTTCCTAAGGGACTATACCGAACTTGCACACAAAATCACTCACTACGAAAGCAAAAGACTTGGAACGTGCACCTCCCCCCCAAAGAAAAACAGGGGGGTCATAGCACGTTAAAGACCATACAATAAGTGTCGGGGCCCGAACGTTCAACGCCTCCCAGCAACATAAAGGGGATTTCCAACAGACCCCGGGAGTCTTCAAGCTGGCACGGACAAGCACCTAAAGTCGTTTTTTGAACACCGGGGTGTGGCTCGAGTTGGTTTGCGTGCAGCCACAGCAACAGCCCGGTTGATCAGGCGCTGACCACCCGGGGGGCCGGGGCACAGACCGGGCCCGGGGGGGTTACCCCCGAAACTCTCTCCAGGAAAATCCTGGGAAAACAACACACACTGTTTTTCCCAATCTTCGTCCAGTCGATACCCTTTGAATTGAAATCTTGTGCACCTTGCTCACCCATTGTTCTACTGGGCCCAACTTGTGTCCAATCGACAGTGTAGTGGTGACATTAACTAAAAATTCGCCGTATTCTCCCGGCCCGGGGTTTTTTCCAATGGTGGCCCGGCCCTTTGGGTCCCCTTTAGGAAGTGTCTGAGACCCAAGCCCCATGGGGGAGGGACAATACCTCCTCATCTTTGGGACCCAAATGTCCCCCCGCCTACCACAACTAGGGCCCCTCTGGGCTGCCATCCCCGCCCAAGGGGCAAATGGAAATGACGCCCTTTAATGAGCTAAAGGCTCGGTTCAGGCACCTACCCTACCCTAAGAGGGTTAGGCAGGTGTCGATCTGTGGTGACAATCATGACCCTTTGACAGTATTTTTTTTTTTTAGCTATGTTCTTGCCGTAATTCTTGTTGAAATGTTGGTCAGAAATATCTTGGCCAGCATATAGGTGCAATCCGTTTGGTCATTTTAATTTGATGAGGTCCATATGTTCTTTTATTTAAACTGTATTGGTTTAAATAAAATAAAAAAAAAACAACCCTGCTGGAGTCTTACATCTCCACTTTAATAGTTTAGTTTCCCTTAAAAGATCCAGCAATTAACAAAACTGAAATATTATATTAAATATTTTATTTATTATTCAACAATATTGACATTTTTTCAGCTTTCAATAATAATAATAAATTTTTACTTTCAAATTTAGTAAAGCCGTTTCTTTCTCTTTATAATATTAAAAGATTTTATATAAATCTTTGAAAACCTAATTTTTTAGAAATAAAATTTTTTTATTTTAATAAACCTAAATTGTTTAATTATCGAGAGAAGAGCGAACAAATAATAAGACAGACAGGAGACTTTTTCTCTCTTGACTCCCCCCCGGGCAGGCCCATAGCACTCTCCTTACTTACTCTGTCCCCCACGACCCCCGTTGGGGGGGGAAACCCTTTTACCAGCGTTTTTACCTTGACTTGCACGATGAGCTACGCAAATCGTTAAAGATCAAGCCAACAAGGGTACCGTTGATGTTCAACGAAGATTGCTCTTGCTACTGTTTTCAAGGAACACTGAAAGTTAAATTAACACCATTTGTCTCTGAAAGAAGCATTCAATTTGTTGTCACGATGATGCTGAAGCAGAGAAGCTACTCACTACAGATGCCACCACTACACTTACTGCTCAAAGGGTTTACTGTTATGTCATCTCCTGCCCTCAAGGCCAGGAAATCAGTATTCCTTAAGAACTAGACAAGATTCTGACGTCTCAATCACCTGCAAACTCAAGACATCCATCGAGACGCAAAATACAGGGGCTACTGTTGACACCCATCACAAAAATCCCGAATCCCACGTCCAGCTCAAGGTCACCTTCACTGACGTTAACATGGCTGCCACTGCTCCTGAACGAAGGCCCTTGCTGTTTATTACTACTTCATCAGTCCAACTTACATCGAAGCAGAAAGATATCAGTACTCCAACACTGCGGGAAAACTGTTATTCTTACCATCACACCACCAAAGCATGTCCAGTAAAAGACAAGAAGTTCTGCACTACATGGGTAGTGAGGGACACACCTTCAGTTCCTGCACCATTGCACTCCACCACAACCATCGTGCTTAAACTGTAAGAGCAACGACCACCATACACTGGCAGCAAATGTCCTACACGTAAGGATATTGTGAAGAAAACACAAGAAGCAGCAAAAAAAAACCTACTAGCAACACACCAACGTATGCAGCAAATTGCAAAGACCCAAGCTAAACTACGAAATTACTTCAAGCTACTACTCCAGCCAGCCTCCCCCATCATCACCCTCCAGCTTGTGACGAAACCCCAAGATCCACTACTGTCTACTAAAACGCTCACATGCAGAATATGGCTGAAACCTGGATCTTTTAAACTCTACCATCAACGAGTTTATTTGCACTAAATAATATCCCATCATTTATTCCCAGCATCTCCACCTTCGGAAGAAATACTAAAATTCACCAAAGACCTAATCAACACTTCTGCATCAGCAGCTCCAAAAACCACCAACCCCTAGTGACGTCACTCCAACAAGGCCTCCTATTCGTCGATCGCCTCCTGCTCGTCGATTGGCTCGTCGTGGCGGCGTACCTCCTTCACCTCCACCCACCACTACTCATATGGACCAATCAGAAGCCACGATTCTCCCAACATTTCTTCTACACACTCTCTAGCAGAGACACCAACATTGAAAGAACCTTCAATGCGGCAACCACCAACAAAAACCTCCAGCTATCTCTCGACGTATTAATATAGAAGACCAACATCAAGATCAATACCTGCACTGGAAAGATATAACTTTTTATACGACTCCTGACCAAGAACCTAACATGGATGTCGACACCTTGTACAAGAAAATAATTGACATTTGAGTCAAGTTTACAAACCGTAAAGGGTCCCACTGCTCCATCACTACTCTCCAGATGACCTTTGACCAGTTACTACCAACCCAGCATTTCGACCTAAGATTACAAGACTACAGATCGTTTCCATCCAAAAATTGCACACATAAGGAATGCCTCCTTCACGAAAGAAACGAAGTAACTCCAGACACACATATAAAAGACACCTGACCAATCAAGAAGCTTGCCTCCCTTGACCACTCCTCCAGCTCCTGCCAGCCGCCAATCAACATCAAGATGCAGCAATTTTTCGTCCAGCAAGTTGCAGTCAGTGCCTGCAGAGCTCCTGTTGTATCTACATCGTCTTTGTTATCGTTATTGTGCTTAGCAGTTGGGTCAAGTCCTGACTCTTCTCTCTTCGACTCAAGACATTCCTCTCACCGTCTATTCTTCGCACTGTCCCCACTTGCCCCTCGCCCCTCGTGGGTACTTACCTGTGAGTCCTATCCTATCCTGTTAAATATTTGTAGTCTTAATGTAGGTATTTTTAAAGGGAATTATTCCCATAAATTATTAAGCTTAAGTTTGTTACCTTCCTTCAATGACGTGTTTGTTATACTTTCTTCATGTGTAATTAATAACAATTATACATAGGATATATATTATTGTTGGTGGTCACAATAATATAAAATACTGCTGGTTGAACTAGTACACCAAACAAGGACTAGAATGAAATTATCCTCGAGTCTCCCACACCATCGTGTGTCCTTGGGTAGTGGGTACAACATCCAGTTCCACTGGGTGCGCTACTCTTAAGGCTCGTATGGTACAGTGGATTAGGGCGTCATGTGTTTTCGCCCACCATAAGGCAGACCAAAACAGCATGGGGTTTGAGTCCTTGGCTATGCAGGTTGTTAATATTTTTTTAATTTTATATATGTATAACAGGTCCACCTCTGGTGTAAATTGTGGGACCCACAATATATATATATATTATATATATATATATATATATATATATATATATATATATATATATATATATATATAAAATAAATATTATATATACTCTGAACTGTGTATTTGCGCTGATAATTTAATCTCTACTTTTTTATTATTGATTAATGTTTTCTGGTGGAATTACCAACAGACCCCTGACCGTCTTCATGGCCCCTGACCGTCTTCATGACCCCTGACCGTCTTCATGACCCCTGACCGTCTTCATGAAACCCCCGACCGTCTTCATGCCCCTGACCGTCTTCATGACCCCTGACCGTCTTCATGACCCCTGACCGTCTTCATGACCCCTGACCGTCTTCATGACCCCTGACCGTCTTCATGGCCCCTGACCGTCTTCATGACCACTGACCGTCTTCATGGCCCCTGACCGTCTTCATGACCCCTGACCGTCTTCATGGGCCCCCGACCGCTTCATGGCCCCTGACCGCTTCATGACCACTGACCGTCTTCATGACCACTGACCGTCTTCATGACCCCTGACCGTCTTCATGACCCCTGACCGTCTTCATGACCCCTGACCGTCTTCATGGCCCCTGACCGTCTTCATGACCACTGACCGTCTCATGACCACTGACCGCTCTCATGGCCCCTGACCGTCTTCATGGCCCCTGACCGTCTTCCCTGGCCCCTGACCGCTTCATGACCCCTGACCGGCTTCATGACCCCTGACCGTCTTCATGGCCCCTGACCGTCCTTCATGGCCCCTTGACCGTCTTTATGACCCCTGACTGTCTCATGACCCCTGACCGTCTTCATGGCCCCCCCAAGACCGTCTTCAGACCCCTGACCGTCTTCAGACCCCGACCGTCTTCATGACCCCTGACCGTCTCAGACCCCCCGACGTCTTTATGACCCCGACCGCTTCATGACCCCCGACCCCTCTT
>NC_069452.1:34122189-34148169 GCF_026875155.1 Cherax quadricarinatus | reverse complement strand
GACTTAAGGCAAACCAGTGGTGCTACTCAGGTCTGGCTCAGACCTCACTGGACACACGGAAACTTTAAAAACACACCGTGTTGACAGACATGGGGCTAAAACTAGCAATGTATACTTTTCTGTTGCATAAAACTGACTAAGACATACTAAAATGTTGAGAACACGAATGAGAGGAATTTAATAACACACCCATAATTCTCCTAATCTTCTCGACAATAAAAAATAATTACTAGAACACTCGATGTGACATCAATTGATGTCAGGCGTGATGACGTTACACAGCAGCACTGACGTCAGCAGACATCTCGAGGTGACGACAGCAGACATTCTTGAGGTGACATCAGCAGACATCTCGAGGTGACGACAGCCGAGAACATCTTGAGGTGGACGACAGCAGACATCTGAGGTGACGTCAGAGACATCTCGAGGTGACGTCAGCAGACATCTCGAGGTGACCGTCATTTAAGTCAGGCAGCATCGAGGGTGACGTTCAATGTGATGCGGGCAGCACCACAGCATAGAGGGCCTTGGAAATTGGGTAACTTCACGTAGCTCGTAGTGTCTAACTTTACATCGCCACAACCGAAAGTAGGTGTCCGTGATCTACGTGGCATGCTGATCCACGTACTTCGTGTGGCCTCGGGCACTCTGATACACAGCTCAGGAATGAATCACACGAAAAACAGACGAGATAACACAGCAGAAGGAGTGGGCAAGTGGTTGATGTGTATTGTAGACGGGTGAGCGAGAGCGTGGTGTGAGTGTATGGCGAGGGACATCTTGGCGGTCTCTCCTCCTCCCTCCCCACAAACACAGTGGATAACAGATCGTGGATTCAGGAATCACCATACAAAACTCACGCTCTGGCTTGCTGAAACAGCTGTGCTGAGCTGAACAACAACAGAAACATACAAGTGACGCCTGTGAACACGTGACTTGAGAAACAGCATGGGACACTGTGTAGCGTGGAGGAGTCCATCTGTATGTGGGGTCACCCGTGGACGCCACTTACAATTCTCGGAGAATTTCGGCAAAATTTCGCCTGGATCCTGCTTGTACCTGTGTTCCTGGGATGCACCGAACGGTGCAGACACCGACATCAGGATAACATTTTTATTTTTTTTTGAGAGACGGATGCATTCTTGTACGGGATGATGAGTGAAGATGACTTTATAACCTCACCTTCCTCGTCTCATGGAAAACAAAACGTCGCGATCCCCCCACTGGTACCATTATAACGAAGGTTTGTTTTTGGTAAGCTGTATCGGTGGTTAATGATAACTTCTTCCGAGGCTTCTTTCATTATTAATAATGTCGTATTTGGTTACACCAGGCTTGTGTGTGCCCCATGGCCTGGGAGGGCGCAAGGCCCACGAGAGAGAGCTGGGAGTACTTGTGTCTTCCTGCTATGCGCGCTGTTAGAGTGAGAGGGAGGCATGGGCCGGCAGGCTGGCGTGCCTACAGAGGGCAGCACCTGAGTGGCGCGAAAATAATGAACTAAGCTGGCAGACAGCAGGGCTGTCGTGCAGACAGAACGGGCACAGAAGACTGCGAGACAGAGTAACATCTTGGGACCGAAAAGACCTACAAACTTCACTCAAGAAAAGGTTCCTTGAGTTCTTATGCTTGGTTCTTTGTAGGTATCATGGCGTAGTGTAGAGGTGATGCGTGCATTGTGCTAATCCTCTGGAGGCATACAAGGTTTTCGTAGGTCGAGTCCTGGCCTGCCGCAGTTTGATAAATTATTTAAAATCACTTGTTCATGATTTCATTGTTATATAGACCTGCTTGTTGAGGCGGTATTCAAACAGGAATGAGGCTGAATATTAATCCTTCAGATACCACTGCCACAGTGTTCCTCGGGCCAAGGCAAAACACATAGCTACATGGCTGTGTGTGCTTGGTTCTTTGTAGTATCAGTGGTCGTAGTGGTAAGGTGATGCGTGCCATTGTGCTGTTCTCTGGAGGCAGTACAAGGTTCGAAAGGTCAGTCCTGGCCTGCCGCCGTTTTGGTAAATGAGATATATATAATAGATATAATATTATATATATATATAAATATATATATATAATATATATATAGATATATAATATATATATACATATATATAGTAAAAACTTAATTTTGGCAAACAAAAGCCTTTGTATACTCAAACAACAAGACATAAATTAGAGCTGAAAGGATTATGATATGAAGCATCCACAGCTAGTGCGAGATCAACTGTCACTCCGTCATGTCGCAGTACCTCTTGTACGTTGCTCACACACTACTATTGACCTTTTAACAAAATGAATGTACTTGATACAGTTTGTGGAAGTATAGCAGTTAACGCTTTCATTGTTTAAATGTTGTCTCAGTGTTGCGAACTTTAAGATTTGCCAATAAATGCTGAAATAAAAATAAATCATTAAAAAAATCATCTAAGATCACAAATTAAGATAACTACCTGTCGCTGACCCGTTAGAAATCCCTTCACGTAACGCCCTGGGGGTTGGCGTTGGCCCTGTGAGGGTAGCCTCGTTAAGAAGATAATCTCGGAGGGAGGAAAAATAGGCAACTATAACGTATCGCCCCGAGATGCCTAATAACATTATCAATCATCCTCCATTATAATAATAATAATAATAATAATAATAATAATATTATTATTATTATGATTATTATTATTATTATTATTATTATTATTATTATTATTATTATTATATTATTATTATTATTATTATCAATAAGAAGAAGAAGACGGAAGAAAGAAGAAGAAGAATACTCCATGGGAAGTGGAATAGAATTCTTCGCCCTTAAGCCATACTGTCGTAAAGAGTCGACTAGTAACCCCATTCTCGTGTATATTTTACTAAAATTTAAAAAAGAAAACTTTCGTATCGGTTTTTCTTTTTGGTCACCCTGCCTCGAATGGATTTCGGCCGGTTGTTGAAAGAAGAAAACTAATAATAATAATAATATTAATAAATAAGTAAAATAATAATAATAATAATAATATAATAAACACGAAAAAGGCCCAGTCCCTAATAACTACTTCCGTTTCCCTAATTTATTTTGCAATCAATTTTTATTTTACCAGTTTTCTTGCAGTAATGCCTATTGGCTTCAGATATTCAGCATTGTGGATTCTTATACAACAATACGAAATAAAAAATATTTCATTACAATTGTTTTATCATTGTTAATATTATTATAATCATTAATATTATTATTATTATTATTATTATATTAGTATATTGTATTATTAGTATTATTATTATTATTATTCCGTAGTAGTAGCAGCAGTGGTAAAGAAGTATTTTCATTAGCTCTGAATTAGAAATGATATTTTCAACAATCCTAGTACTGACAGCAATGTATAATAATAAAATACTCTGAGAACTCTCCTTGCAGACGAAGATCCCTTGTTAATAGATTACATTATTAGATATGCTTTACTGACATGGTATGTACGTTGTGTATATCACGTCAGTGACTAGCGACGTAGATCGAGTCTTCAACTAATAGATATATGAAGGAGACATAGCAAAGCAGTTGGAAACAGGAAAAACAGTAGGAGTAGGAAAATACAAGGAAACATCACAAAAACAGTAGTAGAAATATGGAAGGCTGGAAATGGGGACAGACATATAATCCTGTACTGACTCAGTAAACAGTAAGTTAGGCAGGGGAAAAAAGAAGAGACAATGAAACATTTGATTACAAAGAAAAAAATGCGATGAGGCAGGAAAATTGTAGGAGTGGCAGTGAAGTATGGAAGCAGAGAATCCATAGGAAATGCAGAGGAGACAGCCATAAGAGGAGGAAAAACAAGGTATGCCAAGTAAGAGGAATTAGGTAGGGCACCATAAAAAACGGGCAAACACAACGTGAGCGAGAAACAGTAGGTTAAGGGGAGGAAACAGTAAGGCAGAGCAGTACAAGTTTAAGAACAGGTTGAACATAAAGATTTCAAGGTACTGTGAACTTTAATAATTCCAACTGAACAATTCATATCATCTGTATGCAAATAAATATATTTAAATCCACGAATTTTAGAGGTTATTACGTAATGCTTGTGAAAAAAAACAGAAATTTTCTAAAACATATACTTGCATATATTGTGACAAATTGGTAATATAATGTTTTTATTTAAAAAAAAACCCTTAGCTGATCACAGGAATTGAAAAAGTGTAAAGTTTCTTCTCACTGATTATTATTGAACCCTGAATTTCAGATGTAATGGTAGATGTTAATTTACGAATATATCGCATAGGCTGAAACTTGAGCGCATTCAGGTGAATATTCTATCAACTTTCAGACTCGTACTAACGAGGAGTGTATTGGAGAAGGCACTTAAAATGCTAGTATAAATACTTTGGCTAATATGTTGTGTGAGTCGTGCGAACCTACGAAGCGGCCCCCCCCCCCCCCCCCCCCCAAAACATGAAAAAATATTATGAGCGAAAGTCTTTATTACACCGTTGTTATAACAGCGTATAATACAAGGGGCTGTTTTGTTCTCTTCATCTACTTGTCACTTCGCCAATTTGGCTTGTTGGTAACGTCCCCAGTTCTTAACACTGAAAGCCCCGTGGATCGATCCCCACACCGGTGGAAACGCTTAGGCATGGTATCCTTACAGAATGCAACCCCCTTGTTCACACTATCAGTAAGTAGGTACCTGGGTGCTAGGGCGAGTGTTGTGGGTCGCATCCTCGGGGACAAGAATAAATAAATAATCTATATATCTCCACGACATGATACCTTTTATACATATATACCTGACATCAATGAGGTACTATTCATTCGAGAAGCCCCAGTTATGCAAACATTTCGGCAACTTAAATTAATTTTGTCCACAGGATGCCATCCACACTAACCCCAGGTATTTACTTGTTCCTAGGTGAACAGGGAACAGTAGGTGTCTTAAGGAAACACGCCCTAAAGTTTTCATCCATAGCAGGGATCGAACCACGGAACACAATGTAATGTCCTGTGTGTGCTCGACCGATAAATAAATAAATATTTTGGTGTTTTGTTGTTACGTCTCGGCTGGATAATTGTGTTTAAAAACCTCTTTGATTAATCGAAGTCATTAAAGTTGAGTGTCGCCTGTTCGACACCAGTCAAGATTACTTTAATCCCTGAAAAGGCATTAAAGTATAGCACGCAGCATATAATTATACAGGAATATATCCCTCGGTGCATATAGTCCTGTGGTAACAGGTATTCACGAGGTAAATAACTAGATAACGGCGTTAAGCAGTCACGGGACAGGGATTTTACTCCTCACGAATAAGTCAAAAACAATATTCTCGAGGTAAACACAGTCCCTTTACCAATCTAAAAAGAACTAAGATACGATAAATAATACCATGCTACAGCCGTAATATACATCTTTCTACTCTCCACGACAAACTCCAATAGTTAAACTGTTTTTTCATAATCATTTTTGCTAAACATCAGCGACATTGGTATGAACAAATAATTAACGAAGAGATACAAAGGTTGCATATATGAATCAATCGAGGCCTGAAAAGATTCCAGGAACTGAACAATAACAACCAAAGGTTCGTATCAAGGTTCATTAAAGCAGACAACAATATCACAGGGTGAATTATGGGTATATTTATATATATATATGATATATATATATTATATATAATATAATTATAATAAATATATATATAATATATCTAATCACATAGATACATGTCTATACATATTGTTACGTGTTTGTCACGATTATAATGCCCCCGGAAGAATCTCATCCATTCCTCAAGTTGGGGGCGCTTGCCGACAGTACAGCAGGCCATTACCCCTCTGAACAGCGAGCGCTGAGTCGCTGGAACAGAAAATGAACTGCCCTGAGATCCCTTGCTACCTGACGATCTTTGCCTAGCTCCTTAAGGAAACTTCGATGTCACATCTTTCCCCTGAGCCAAGTGTTTTCCGCCTATGTAACAAACATATAATGATGGCAAGTTCTCCACAATTTCCAACTTTTGGGACTCCCTGAAGCTAGGCATCTGCCCCTCCTTCCTCCCTGGTGTATTGGAGATAGGTATCATTTAAGGGAGATGCACATGTGTAGTCCCCACACCCCACACCACCCTGCTTGCCGTTTGTCCAGGTTTTGCCAGGGTGCTACCATCGGACGCTTATATATGCATATGTATATATAATATATATACATATAATATATATAATATATAATAATATATATAATATAAAATTTAGCTATACATTACATTACTGCTTAAATCACCATACCCCGCCGGGAATTGAACCCGCGGTCATAGAGTCTCAAAAACTCCCAGCCCGTCGGCGCAAGCCCACTAAACCAGCAAGCCACAATAAGATTCATCCAACTAGGTATATTTTCTACACCATAGGAAAGTTAGCACAGGCACCTCTGTGACCTACAAATGCAAGTTTTTTACAGACGAATCTCCAGCTAGCGTGGCCGTGACGAACTCTAGCTCAAGTCCCTCACTGCCGATCAAATGACTTAAGAACTCGTAATGATCCCTGATAGCAAATAAACCATAACCCCCCCGCCGGGATTGAACCCGCGGTCATAGATTCTCAAAACTCCAGCCCGTCGCCGCGCTAGCATCCCCCACTATACCAGCTAGCCACAATAAGATTCATCCAACTAGGTATATTTTCCTACCCCAAAGGAAAGTTAGCACAGGCACCTCTGTGACCACAAATGCAGTTATTTGCAATCGTGTCATTACGATTTCTTAAGTCATGTTTACGGCAGTGAAGGGACTTGAGCTAGAGTTCGTCACGCCACGCTAGCTGAGATTTCGTCATAAAAACTTGCATTAGTGGTCACAGAGGTGCCTGTGCTAACTTTCCTATGGTTTAGAAAATATACTATTGGATGAATCTATTGTAGGCTAGCTGGTCCTAGTGGCTTACGCGACGGGCTGGAGTTTTGAGACTCTATGACCGCGGTTTTCAATCCCTGCCGGGGGTATGGATTATTTGCTAACGTGTCATTACGATTTCTTAATCCATGTTGGACGGCATGAAGGACTTGAGCTAGAGTGTCGGTCACGGCCACGCTAGCTGCAGATTCTCCTGTAAAAACTAGCATTTGTGGACACAGAGGTGTCTGAGCTAACTTTCCTATGGTGTAGAAAATACCTAGTTGATGAATCCTTATTGTGCTAGCTGGTCTAGTGTCTATCGCGACTGGCTTGGATTTTGAGACTCTATGACCTGCGGTTCACTCCCGGCCGGTATGGTATTATTTGCAATCGAGTCATTACGTAATCTTATGTCAAGACATTACTGCTTGTCTTAGAGACATAGCAGTAACACACTTGTTCAAATGGTTTTTCGTAAGACGTAATTAATCACTTTTCCATGGTTATCAACTTATAATTTTTAACACGGTCCTAAAATTTAGTTCAAACAGATAGATATTTTTGATCTAGTACACGGATCACAATCTATAATTTTATGGTGTAAAGAAACATATTTTAAGCCCTGACCAACTAAGTAAATTAAATAGCTTTGTAGCCTCAATGATCCAGCCTGACAATCAAACACTGGTATAAAGGTGGTTGGCCCGAATAAAAGAAGGCTTAAGAATATAAGTTCTATATATAATTGCAAGTGAGTGTTAGCCCCTGGCAAGATCCAGTCAGCATCATGAACAGTGTTACTCATAATAAAAGCAAGCCTCAGACCAATGTAGCCGTGAAGCTACAGAAATATTTATGTTGCCATAAATGTAGCTCCAAAATTTTCCAGCATGGCGAATTTACGAAAAGATACAACCATAAAATAAGCACTTCGTACACACTTGTTACGAGCGTTTTTAATCAGTTATGCTGACACTTAATAATTTTGAAGATGACTTTTATCAGTAAGAAATTTCAAAGAATGTGTAGAGATACATTTTATATAGTATAACAAGCATGTTCTCTATGTTTACGAACGCATACACGCAGTGTCACGCTAAGCAATTTTAGTGAAAGCACTTTACAAACGTTGGTTTGACAGTGATATATCCAACAGCTGACAATAGCTGTTGTTTTAATTATACTTAAAATGACTTGACAATGGACTATTGTACGTGATAAACCAAGAATCACAGCTGATGCTTGTGTACGACGCAGCTTACAGAACAACACTGTAGTTGTATCAAACATTAACACTGCCTCTTGAACAAAGAAAGTATTTAATATATATGGATACAAAGACGTATTGCCGATAGGAATTAAAAAAAAAAATGACTGATGTAAAGTTATAATTCACAGGTGAAAATAATCTTGTGTTTATAAAGCAAAGTTTTTCACTATGGACTTGCTAAAGCTCAGCATAACACACACGTTGTCACAACAAATGCTATTTCTTCACCCAGTCCTTTTCTACATTAGTGTATCTTATATCTAATTTCCCTGAACCCTCACAAGTATTCCCTAAGGTGAGGCAGAAGTGATCTGATTTATCGTCGCCTCCCTCGCTCAGCTTAGGGATAGTATATAGTCTTAAGAGGACTACTGTGCTTTACCAGATATTACCTAAGCATGCTAAGTCTCTTCAACGTTCCTGCATTTCATGTACTACACATCGGCTCTTATCAAATTCATTACCTAAAGTTAAGCGCCATCTCGGTCAATTGGCAGACACTGATACCCTGGGGCCCAGTTTCTTGGACCCAGTTTTTCCCTCTGTAAGATTCAGACAATATTCTAGGCTTTTCTGGAATATAGTTGATCTTTCTCCGATATCTCAACTGTAAAATTTTCTTAACTACAACTGATACTCTGATACTGCATACCTTAAAAAGCTGATGAGTAGCACCTTTATCTCTTAATATACAGGGAAAGAAATAATACTTATTCTTTTATATTTAATATAACCACTGCATACAAACTCTCGTAAGTCCTGCGTGAATCCCTTTAGTGTTAATTGACTATTGGGTATTTGTCTTTGCTTCCATTGCTCTCACGATCATAAATGGGTTTGCAATATTTCATTCAACGTTTTATTAGTCATGTCTCTATTTTTAATTACAAAAATAATTTTAACAAGTGAATAGTGTGGGTTAATTATTATATATTTATTTCATCTGAAAGGGTTATAATTAAAAGAAAACTTATTATTTCAAAGGATATTAGCCTACCGCACAGGTCTCTGACAATAATTGCTTCGGTTATCAAATGATTTCACTCGGCATTCCCACTAAAAAAAAAAAAAAAAAAAAAAAAAAAAAAAAAAAAAAAAAAAAAAAAAAAAAAAAAATATCATGGAAACGCCAATAAAATTTGAGCTTGCCAAGAGTGATTAGTATAATCAAATAAAGCCTAAACCGACAAGGTCATGCAGCACTTACTTGAGTTTATACCTGAGAGAAGTTACGGGGGTCAACGCCCCCTCGGGCCCGGTCCCTGGACCAGAAGAAGAAAAGTATAACAGGAAACTTTTTGTTAATTCAAACAGATCTGGTCGACAACAATGGTCAAGAGATTCATTCGTTCCATGTAGTTCTCCGATAAACTGTGTAAATTTTTTACTAGTGTTGGCTTAGGTTGTTTTTCGTTACCTTTTTAGGTAAAAATAAAAATTTAGCAATACCAAAAATTTACATATTAATTACTGGCTTTTTCTGGAATAGGTCCAAATTGTCGCCCTGTTACTCAAGCGCTGTTGATTTATGTCTGTACTAGTTCCTGATGCCTCTTCTTAAGCTCTTAGATAAGTCTCTTCACAATGTTTCAGCATCTTCATTATTCAATTTTCGGATACAATTTCAAGCTATTTAAAAAATATACAATTGCGTTAAAAGATCTCGATTCATACAAAGACTCGACTCACCACTTCGAAGACACACGAAGACTATATACTCATTATGATAACATGAACGCGTAGAATAAATGTGTTTTTTGGAGGCCATTTGGTAATGTGGATCGAGGATGACTGCTGCGTATAGCCAGGCATTGGATTGGTTTCAAGTTACGTTCTGCAGTATTGCAGATACCTAGAGGAGAATCAAACCAAATGTAATGTGGCCTTGGCGCTACGTTCACTTATCTCGAACACGATGTAATTAAATTGTCCACTATTAAGGAATATGGAGAACAACAGTATATAAAACCTATAGTGAAATTACAACGTAGTAACTTATTAACGAAAATAAGTTTACCAGACATTTTAAGCAAATTTCCTAATCGCTTATTAAGAAGTTAAGTCAACTGTAGATCTAAAACCAGATGTAAACAATCTGTTTAATCCCTTGCTAAGCCTAGTTCGTAGGCTTTTTGTGCAGTCATGTTGTTCTTGAGTCTGACCGTCCACGGAATAAACAATGTACAAGCAAATTAATCAGGTAATAGGTTCATACACATAATACATATAATTATCATACACAGCATCTCTATGTAGATTACCTATTACAAGGAGTTATTATTTCCATTTGGTCCCCTTGTTAATATCTTATTATTTAAACTGCAAATGTTAAAACATCAAAGTAATACAAATATGTGAAAAGCTAGGTTACAATAAGGAGAAATATACAAGGATTTAAGGTAAACTGGGTTATATACATTAACAATAAAGAGAGGTGATCAATCACAATAATAGATACCCAATATGTTAGCTATACCAGGAATCACTCCTCCCGTTCTGTCGTATAATCATCACGTACCTTATGGCTCCTCTCCTTGATGTTGTGTATACAAAGAACTACCCACTTAAGAGGCAAAAATCTAAGGTAAAATCAAGAGGACAAAATGACTTCCTTCACCTCCTTCAAGCTCAGGAAACTTTCCTTAAAATCTTTGTCTAATTTCTCAGTCTCTCTCCCCGTCGAGACTAACCAAACATTTCGAATCTAAATATTTGATCGTTTTCCTTCTCCATTTCTACGACATCGTTTCGTAATTAATTATTTCTACTCAAAGTTATTTTGCAGGATAAATACAGACCTCTCTTTTTTTCCCCACTTTTTTTTCTACTTATAATCACTCATTCCTATTCAATATGTTGCAGTAATAACACCAGGAGGCAGCTCTTGATGACAAACTCACACTCAACACGAGCTTTTAACTCACTGCACAAAATGTCAATTTTAAACCACAAATAATAAGCCTACTATACCTGGAGAATACACTAGACCTCGATCTTCACTAACAATGATGATCTGTATAGAAATGTCATCAAATTCAAAAACAATATACTCAGATCACAACATAATTGGAGGTCCAGACATGTATGCGTGGGAGGCCAGACCGACAAATGAGACCAAGTCACCGTAGGGGGGCGAGCCAAAAATTACCAAATTCAACTTCAATAAACAAAAACATATAAGTGGGGACCAAGTAAACAAGTCCTAACCGATATAAGCGGAAATTATACTAAGCAACACAGACCCCAACTTATGCCTAGACACTGATTACTTGGTGGCACTCGATGTAATGGCACAAGGCTCATTCCTCTAAGAAAAGAGGAGGAGTAGATGTAAAATAGAAAGAGACCGGTGCTCCCCTTTACAGGCGACGTGAAAAAAAAACAAGCGGCTAAAAGAGGTCAATAACTCAAATGCTAGGGAGACACTGGTCAGAAAAATAGCAAAGCATTCGACATTAAGCTAAAGAATCTCATAGGAAGTCAGGATCGCGGAAAGAACTAAAAGCCATAAATGAAATTCGAAATAAACCCAAAGTATTTACTTCCTCCCATATGGCCAAATCAAATCGAGAGAAAACGTCCATATCATTGGGCCCCTAGCTTAAACAAGAAGGTTCCCCCTGACACACATATGACAGCAATGAAATGAGTGAGCCTACTCAAGTCCCCCAATATGACTCAGTATTTTAGCAAGTCAAGCCGCTAACCAGACTGAGATCGAAGGATCAAAATGATTTTTTTAATGAGAGAGCCACAAAATTTGGTTAATCACAAGCCCTACCGATGTTATCCTGACGACCAAAATGACTTCGTACTAGGCGATAAATGACATGCCCAAGCACTCTGCCCCCAGGGCCAGAACTCATGGAACCACCGTGTTCATCAAGAACGAAGCCTTTTCCATCCTATGGAGAGGGAGCATGGACACGGGGGTCGTCCCACATTAACTAAAAACAACAGCATAGCCCCACTCCACAAAGGGCAGTAAAACAACGCAAAGAATACTACAGACCGATAGCACTAACATCCCATTATCATAAAATCTTTGAAGAGGGTCCTAAGATAGCAAGATCCACCACGCCATCTAAAACCCATCAGTTACACAAACCCAGGGCAACATGGTTTAAAACAGTCGCCGCTGTCTGTCCAACTATTGGATCACTCGGACAAGGTCCTATATGCACTAAGAAATAAAAAGAATGCAGATGTAATATATACATGACCTTGCAAAACCTCGACAAGTTGACCATGGCGTTATAGCGCACAAGAATCTGCTAAAGGAAGTAACAGGAAAAAGTTCGGTCGTTGGATCTATAATTTCCTCACTAACAGAACACAGGAGTTGTCGTCAACAAGTAAAGTCCGAGGCAGCTACGGTGAAAAAGCTCTGCTCCACAAGGCACAGTACTCGCTCCCATCCTGTTCCTCATCCTCATATCCACATAGACAAGGAGTCAGCCACAGCAACCGTAATATTCCTTTCAGATTACACCCAAATCTGCATGAGACAGTGCTTCCAATACAGACCTGCAAGGCTCCAGGCGGACATCAACCGAATCTTCAGTGGTCTGTCAGAAAACAATATGAAGTTCAACGAGTGAGAAATCTCAATTACCAGATATGGTAAACCGAGGAAAATTAAATCTTCATCCAGAGTACAAAACAAATTCTGGCACAAAATAAGGCGAAACACCAACGTCAAAGACCAGGAAATTGATCATGTTCGGAGATCTCACCTTCAAGGTACCATAACATTGTATCAATCGCACCTGCTAGAAAAATACAGGATGATAATGAGAAACCTATCAAAACTAGGGAGGCGCAATCCCATGATACACTCTTCAGGTCACTTTTCTAATCTAGGCTGGAATATTGCTGCACACTAACAGCACCATTCAAGGCCAAGGTGAAATTGGCTGACCTAGAAAAAGTACATGAGAACCCTTTCCACGCGCGGCAGTAAACGGAGATAAAAAAACACTCTCAATTACTGGAGCGCTTGAGGTTCATCAATCTGATAATTCCCTGGAACGCAGGCCGGGAGAGATACATGATTATAACACCTGGAAAATCCTAGAGGACTAGGTACCGAACTTGCCACAAGAAAATCACTCACTAATCTACGAAAGCAAAAGACTTGGCAGACGATTGCAACATCCCCCCAATGAAAATCAGGGGTGTCACTAGCACGTTTAAGAAGACCATAACAATAAAGTGTCAGGGGCCCCGCGACTGGTTTTTCAACTGCCTCCCACACACCTAAGGGGGATTACCAACAGACCCCTGCAGTCTTCAAGCGCAAGGACAAGCACCTCAAGTCGGATTCCAGACCAGGTCCGGCTGTGGCTTCGTACGTTGGTTTGCTTGCAGCCAGCAGCAACAGCCTGGTTGATCAGGCCCTGATCCACCAGGAGCCCTGGTCACAGACCGGGACGGCGGGAGGCGTTTGACCCCCAACTCCTCTCCAGGTAAAACTCCAGGTCCAGGTATTGTCACCTTCAACGTTAGTTAATGTCAGAGTTGATCAATATTATTATATAACAACATCAGAGTCATTACGTGTAAATGACCTTCACGTGAACCTGTAAGTCAGAAGCTTCACTTGACGTGACGTGATATCACTGACCAGTCGACCCCATCAAAAATTTAAGAATTTATCACCAGTAATAATATATATTAAGTCATTTTTGTCAAGAGCAACCGTTATCAGATTTAAATCTCTCATTATTCTTTATCGCTTCAAAATAATTTTAATGTCTTAAAAAAAAACACACTTAATCAGTTCCTCCCACAAAAAAAAAAAAAAAACATAGATTAGTGAAGATCTCAATCATCCCTCGACTTACTACTACAGTCACAGACTGTAGTAACACCAGCTGCATGTAACATCATCACCAGTCAAGGATTCAGTAATCGCATATATGGGTCTATGGGGATTAAAGTAAACTATATGCGTATATATTCAATTATAGTTGTGCACACACATCAACACAACTGTGATCATCAGAATATATACAGAGTATGTTGAATATATAGATCTTAGGAGTTAGAGGACAGCTTTTACTAATCAGTGTTAACAAATGCTTCTGTACAATCTGGTGTGGATTATAATAATTATAATTAATATTATTATTATAATTATTATTGCTATTATTATTATTATTATTATTATTATCATCATCATCATCATCATCATGGGGAAACGCTAGACCAGTAGGTTAGCGATGATTCTCATGACCACAAATGGAAATTTTTTACCGATTGAATCTTCCTCACATCGTGGCCATGACGACTCTAGTTCATGTCCCCACAAAGCCGTCAACAGACTAGCTTCGTGAGTCCATGAATGATGGCTTAGAGAGGAGTTGAGGCAAGAACTCGTCACGATCACGCTTGGCGTCGATTCAACTGTAAAAGACAAAACATAACTCCATTGATTGTAAAAATGGAAGGCAATCACGTTTTTGAATCCATAAAAGATAAGAGTTACTCCAAATTCTTCCATCAAGAGCCCTTCACAGATCAAGGTATCCCACCCATGAAGAAAGAAAATGTCTGAGGGATCTCCAGGGTGGAACGCTAGTCCAGACATCACTGTGACAACACTTAAAAAATGACTCGAATCCATAAATAAATCCCTCCATTAAAATAATGTTTAAGGAATTAGAAAATAATTCTGGTCCACTTAAAAATTAATTGTGGGTCATTTAAAAACAATGGTCCACTTAAAATAATAATGGTTAAAATAATTCTGGGGTTCCATTTTAGAACATTTCAGGTTAATTTTAAAAATGTTTATAAATCTTTAAAAAATAATAATGAATCTTTAAAAGTAATTTAAAAAAAAAAGTATTTCTGGCCATTTTGAGAAATAATTCTAGCTATTGTAAACAAAATACGAGAAACCACGAGGCTAATTACTTACATTTTATCTGTTAGTTTATAATAATAAATATAAACAATTGTTGGTAGGTGCTGTAAGCGGGTGGTTAATGATAAACTTCTTCGGAGGCTTCTTTGTTTATTGTTAAGTCGTAGTGGTGGGTAACAGGCTTGTGTTGTGCCCATGGCCCAGGAGGGCCATGCCCACAAGAGAGAGCTGGGAGTACTTGTGTCTTCCTGCTAGGCCGCTGTGAGATGTAAGGGGTGGCATGGGCCGGCAGGCTGGCGTGCCTGCCAAGGCAAGCTACAGAGGGCAGCACCTGAGTGTGCGAAATATAAACTAAGCTGGCAGACAGCATGGGCTTCTGTGCAGACAGTACAGGCTGACTACATAACACTCAGCCACCGTACCGCGCATCGTCCCGACGCGACAATACTGTGATAAAAGAAACTCGTCTCTCGTCTCGTAGGAACAGGGCACAGAACACTAAAATAAAACATATAGTATATCATATGAACATGGAAAAAAAAACTTCCTACTATTGAGGAAGAAAAAAAACTGTGTGGTGTGCTAAACAATCGTGTGTCATAGGCATGAGCGTCGAAGGGCATCACCGCACGCCTTCCTGCGTCCTAGACAGATACTGCAACACAGAGACATCCCTGCGGCAGACTGTGACAAACAGGTTACGGTCTCCTCTGGAACGGTGAAGCAGTACATCGTAAAGTTCTGCAGGTTTCACTACAACCTGGGGCGATACTGCATGCTGGTGCCCTCGAGTGAGGGCGTCGACAAAACCTCGGGCAACTGGGCAGACCTTCCTAGGCAAGGCGACTCAGTAGGAACACTTCTCGACTGGTACTGTACGGCTGGGCTGTCCACTGCCGTCGAGCGTGAGCGAGATGAGGAGCGAGTACCGATTGGCAGAGGACGACTGGGGCCGAAACATTCTGGAGTTCGTAAATCAAACACCAGACATGCAGTGAGAGAGCTAAGCAGTCAAAGTGACATCTTCTTTGTGCAGGCTTCCACCATGAAGCCTTTGACACAGTCTGACGACAGTGTCTGCCGCAGGCCTGCCCTGCGGCATGACGAGTATCATCTCACGACAGTTGGAGTTTATAGCAGAGTTAAGCACTAAGCGTCCCCCCAGACTTGTTTCTCTATCATATAAACTGCACGTTCTGAAGTCTGGAGGTGGAAGTGAAACAAATCTCGAATGGGAATCGAAGCAGGAACGATCTGTAGAACAACACAAGCGATGAGCATAAAAGCTTTCTGTACAGAGGCCTCGGTCACTCGGAGCTGTCTTTGAATCACTGTCCCAACGTACTGGTCACACGGTGACTTAAGGCAAACCAGTGGTGCTACTCAGGTCTGGCTCAGACCTCACTGGACACACGGAAACTTTAAAAACACACCGTGTTGACAGACATGGGGCTAAAACTAGCAATGTATACTTTTCTGTTGCATAAAACTGACTAAGACATACTAAAATGTTGAGAACACGAATGAGAGGAATTTAATAACACACCCATAATTCTCCTAATCTTCTCGACAATAAAAAATAATTACTAGAACACTCGATGTGACATCAATTGATGTCAGGCGTGATGACGTTACACAGCAGCACTGACGTCAGCAGACATCTCGAGGTGACGACAGCAGACATTCTTGAGGTGACATCAGCAGACATCTCGAGGTGACGACAGCCGAGAACATCTTGAGGTGGACGACAGCAGACATCTGAGGTGACGTCAGAGACATCTCGAGGTGACGTCAGCAGACATCTCGAGGTGACCGTCATTTAAGTCAGGCAGCATCGAGGGTGACGTTCAATGTGATGCGGGCAGCACCACAGCATAGAGGGCCTTGGAAATTGGGTAACTTCACGTAGCTCGTAGTGTCTAACTTTACATCGCCACAACCGAAAGTAGGTGTCCGTGATCTACGTGGCATGCTGATCCACGTACTTCGTGTGGCCTCGGGCACTCTGATACACAGCTCAGGAATGAATCACACGAAAAACAGACGAGATAACACAGCAGAAGGAGTGGGCAAGTGGTTGATGTGTATTGTAGACGGGTGAGCGAGAGCGTGGTGTGAGTGTATGGCGAGGGACATCTTGGCGGTCTCTCCTCCTCCCTCCCCACAAACACAGTGGATAACAGATCGTGGATTCAGGAATCACCATACAAAACTCACGCTCTGGCTTGCTGAAACAGCTGTGCTGAGCTGAACAACAACAGCAACATACAAGTGACGCTGAACACGTGACTTGAGAAACAGCATGGGACACTGTAGCGTGGAGTCACTGTAGTGTGGGGTCACCGTGACGCCACTTACAATTCTCGGAGAATTTCGGCAAATTTCGGCCTGGATCCTGCTTGTACCTGTGTCTGGATGCTCAAACGTGCAGACACGACATCAGGATAACTTGTTGAGAGACGGATGCTTCTTGTACGGGATGATGAAGTGAAGATGACTTTATACCTCTCCTTCCTCTCTCAGGGTAAACACAACGCTGCGATCCCCCACTGGTACCATTATAACGAGGTTTGTTTGGTAAGCTGTAGCGGGTGGTTAATGATAACTTCTTCGGAGGCTTCTTTCTTTATTAATAATGTCGTAGTGGGTACACAGGCTTGTGTTGTGCCCATGGCCTGGGAGGGCCATGCCCACGAGAGAGAGCTGGGAGTACTTGTGTCTTCCTGCTAGGCCGCTGTGTGAGTGAGAGGGAGGCATGGGCCGGCAGGCTGGCGTGCTACAGAGGGCAGCACCTGAGTGGCGCGAAATATGAACTAAGCTGGCAGACAGCATGGGCTGTCTGTGCAGACAGTACAGGCTGTCTACATATAATTATTTTAATTGACTGGAATTATTTTTTTCCTTACCAAAGATTATTATTTTATCCTTGTGAACAGATTATTTTTGGTGTGACTGAAAGAGATTATTTGAATGTGAGGGATTACTGTGAGAGAATATTTTACTGTGAGAGCACAATGGCTGAGTCCATCTATCATCATTCTATCATGCAGGAGGAGCAACATGTCTATGGTGCATCCAACAAAATAAGCAGACTCTTGGATGTCACTACCGCCAGCTCCGGCTGGGTTACAAGTATCTTTGGCAGGTTAAATCACCACCACCAGATGTAGACCAAACGAAATGTAAACTTTGCCAGATGGACTATTGTCACACCCTGCGTCATTATGTACTGGAGTGCGATAAAATTAATGAATTTAGAAACAACTCACTCAGAAGTGTTTAAGAAATGGCTAAGTATTTTATCCACAGTGGTATATTACAGACCATTCTGGAGAAATACCCTGACTTTGCTAGCTGTAAATAAAGCATTACCACATGTGTGCATGTGTGGTGTGTGTGTGTGTGTGTGTTTGTGTGTATGTGTATGAGTGTGTGAGTGTGTGTGTGTGTGTGTGTGTGGTGTGTGTTGTGTGTGAGTATGAGTGTGTGTGTGTATGAGTGTGTGTGTGTATGAGTGTGTGTGCGTGTGTGTGTATGAGTTTGTGTGTGTGTGTACTCACCTATTTGTACTCACCTATTTTGTGGTTGCAGGGGTCGAGTCCTAGCTCTGGCCCCGCCTCTTCACCGGTTGCTACTAGGCCCTCTCTCTCCCCGCTCCATGAGCTTTATCAAACCTCGTCTTAAAACTGTGTATGGTTCCTGCCTCCACTACGTCATTTTCTAGGCTATTCCACTGCCTTACAACTCTATGACTGAAGAAATACTTCCTACTATCTCTCTGACTCATTTGTGTCTTCAACTTCCAATTGTGGCCTCTTGTTTCTGTGTCCCTCCCTGGAACATCCTGTCCTTGTCCACCTTGTCTATTCCACGCAGTATTTTATATGTCGTTATCATGTCTCCCCTGACCCTCCTGTCCTCCAGTGTCGTCAGGCCGATTTCCCTTAATCTTTCTTCATAGGACATTCCCCTTAGCTCTGGAACAAACCTTGTTGCAAACCTTTGTACTTTCTCTAGTTTCTTGACGTGCTTTATCAAGTGCGGGTTCCAAAAGGTGCTGCTACTCCAGTATGGGCCTGACATACACGGTGTACAGTGTCTTGAATGATTCCTTACTAAGGTTGTGGGAAAAATGCTGTCTAAAGGTTTGCCAGGCCCCCATATGCTGCAGCAGTTATCTGATTGAGTGTGCTTCCGGAGACATGCTCGGTGTTATACTCCCCCCAAAGATCTTTCTCCTTGAGTGAGGTTTGCAGTCTTTGGCCACCTAGCCTATACTCTGTCTGTGGTCTTCTGTGCCCTTCCCCTTTTCATGACTTTGCTTTTTGGCAGGATTAAATTCGAGAAGCCTTTTTGCTGGACCAGGTGTCCAGTCTGTCCAGGTCTCTTTGAAGTCCTGCCTGGCCCTCATCAGATTTATTCTCCTCATTAACTTCAAAATCATCTGCAAACAGGGACACTTCTGATCAAACCCTTTCCGTCATGTCATTCACATATACCAAAAATAGCACTGGTCCTAGGACCGACCCCTGTGGGCCCCCGCTCGTCACAGGTGCCCACTGTGATACATCATTAGTACCATAAACTCGTTGTTGCCTCCCTGTCAGGTATTCTCTGATCCATTGCAGTGCCCATCCTGTTATATGCGCTGATGCTCTAGCTTCTGCACTAATCTCTTGTGAGGAACTGTGTCAAAAGCCTTCTTGCAGTCCAAGAAGATGCAATCAACCCACCCTCTCTCTCTTGTCTTACTTCTGTTATTTTATCATAAAACTCCAGAAGTTTGTGACACAGGATTTGCCTTCCGTGAACCCGTGCTGGTTGGCATTTATACTCCTGTTTCCGTTCCAGGTGCTCCACCACTCTCCTCCTGATAATCTCCATAATTTTGCATACTATAACCGTCAATGACACAGGTCTATAGTTTAGTGCCTCTTTTCTGTCTCCTTTTTTGAAAATGGGAACTACATTTGCCGTCTTCCATACCTCAGGTAGTTGCCCAGTTTCCAGGGATTTTGTTGAAGATTGTGGTAAGTGGTACCCCACAACATATCTGCTCCCTCTCTAAGGACCCATGGAGAGATGTTGTCCGGTCCCATTGCCTTTGAGGTATCGATGTCCCTTAGCAGTTTCTTCACCTCCCCCTCATCTGTATGTATGTCGTCCAACACTTGTTGGTGTATTCCTTGTTGGTGCCCCCCATCTGGTCTGTCCCCCAGAGTCCTTCCTGTCTCTACTGTAAATACTTCCTTAAATCTCTTTGTTGAGCTCCTCACATACCTCTTGATCGTTTCTTGTAAAGTTCCCCACCTTCTTTCCTCACCCTTATCACCTGGTCCTTGAATGTTGTCTTCCTCCAAATGTGGCTATACAGCAGTTTCGGGTCAGATTTGACTTTCGATGCTATGTCGTTTTCATACGTCGCTGGGCCTCCCTCCTTATCTGCGCATACTCGTTTCTGGCTCTTCTACTAATCTCCTTGTTTTCGGGGTTTCCTATGCCCCCTGTACCTTTTCCATTCTCTGTTGCATTAGTTTTTGCCTCCCTACACCTTCGGGTAAACCAAGGACTCGTTTTTTGGTCTTCCTATTATTTCTGTTTCCCCTTGGAACAAAATTTCCTCTGCCTCTTGCCTTGTTGCCACATATTCCTATCTCGTTTACTGGGATTTCCTACCATTTCCTGTCCACTGAACCTCCTGCAGGAAGTTTCTCTACCTGTGTAGTCCCCCCTTTTATAGTTGGCCTTTTCCCCTTCAGTTCCTGTTACCTTCTCCACTTGTAACTCTACTTATAGTCAAAACTCAGAACCACATGATCGCTAGCTCCAAGGGGCCTCTCGTAAGTGATGTCCTCGATGTCTAAACTGCTCAGGGTGAACACAAGATCCAGTCTTGCTGGCTCATCCTCCCCTCTCTCTCTGGTTGTGCCCCTGACATGTTGATGCATGAGGTTTTCAATACCACATCCAACTTTCTTGGCTCTCCATGTTTCGGGACCCCATGTGGCTCCAGGTTTTCCAGTCGATCTCCCTGTGGTTGAAATCGCCCTTTTACCAGTAACTTTGTTTCTGCTCGGTGAGCTCTTCTTGCCACCTCAGCCAGTGTGTCCACATCACCCTGTTGTTTTCTTCGTACTCCTCTCTTGGCCTCTGCAGTTCTGTGGTGGGTTATACATCACTCCAATGACTACTTTATGTTTCTGGACTGAATTGTACCTACAATGTAGTCTCTTTCTCCAATCATGTCCATGCCTTCCATTTCCTCAAATCCCCATTGGTGTTTTATGAGCAGTGCAACTCCTCCTCCCCTCTACTCCTTCTATCTTTCCTCAGGATCTGATATCCTTTTGGGAAGATTGTGTCTGTTATTGTCTCAGCGAGTTTTGTTTCTGTGACTGCTATGATGTCTGGGATTTTTCACTGATTCTTTCATTCCACTCCTCATGTTTATTCGTTATTCCATCCGCGTTTGTGTACCAAACCCTTTTGTTTCTTTTCTATCATTGTGGTCATGCAAGTATATTGGGGTTGGGGGAGCGAGAGCCTTGGTGGGGGCCTATATGGGGCTGTGGTGTAGGTGGGGTATGTGTTGATGGGGGTGGGGGCAGAATGCCCATAAGGGACAAACTGTTGGGGTGAGGTTTGTGATATGGGGGTGGTGGCAGAGGGAACAGTGAGTGGGTTGTAGTATAGGTTGCTCAGTTGCGTTGGGAATGTTGCGGGGGGGGTCTTTTGGTGGGAGATTCTGTGGGGTGTGTTTGCCCTTCCTCCTGTGGGCTGGGTCCTGCTCATTTTCATTGCTTCTCGTTCCTCCCTTTCGTCTCTGTACCCTCTTTTCAGTGTAGTCCTTTCTTCTTGTGTTCTGTCGCGGTCGAGGTATACTCTCTGGTACCCCTCTTTGTCCCTCAGTCTTGCTTTCTCTTGCAAAAATCCCGATTCGAACTGATTCTTCCTTGAAAAATTACTCTGACAGGCCGTATCCCTTTCCCCTCGCAAACCACCCAATTCTCTGAAAATTTGTCACCTGGGTCATATTGCCCTCCCCTATTGTTTTCATGAAAGCCTTCAATCATTTTTTTCTCCTCCTGTTTTTTCTTCAAAGTTGGCCCCCTTGGCTTCTTGGAGCCCGTACACAAAGGGCTGACCTCGCCCTTTCCTCCTCCCACTGAGTCTCCATCTGCTTCCTCTGAGGCATTTTATTTCCTTCCATTGACATGTTCTTGCCTTCAGTCCCTGTCATATCTGAAACTTCTATTCTCAGTGGACTGTCTTTCCTGCCAGCTGTCCCTTGCTTTTGCAGTTGGCTGTTAGAATCTCTGCATATAACAAACCTTCATTGTCTTCGGACCTGTCGCTTGATCTTAGTGTGTTCATCGTCTTTTCCCCGGCCCCCCGTGGGTCTGATAGGGCCTTCGTGTACGGCATGTCTCCGTTGTTGCTTACCATCCCTTGTCTGCGCCTGACTTTGAATTTCCATCATTGTCTTCAGACCTGTCGCTTGATCTCAGGTGCTCATCGTCTTTTCCCTGGCCCCACGTGGGTTGATAGGGCCTTCGTGTACGGTATGTCTCCGTTGTTGCTTACCATCCCCTTGTCTGCGCCTGACTTTGAATTTCCTGATGTCACATCTGAATTGTCATTTATCTCTCTAATCTGTTTTTAGGCTTTGCAGTTTCTCTTCTAAGCACTGTATCCTAGCTTCTGCTGCTAAGACCTGTACTTCCCACTTCCTGCACTCTTCAGCTATCCGCTCCTCCATTTTCTTACCAAGCTCCACTATCTTCCTTCCCCACTCTTCCCCCCCTTTTTTGGAGCTCTAACTCCCAGTCTTTCCTCCCTGGTTCGTCTACCAGATCTCTGGTTTTCCGTCCTCTAAGGCCACCCATATTTCTTTTTTTTTTTTTTTTTTTTTTTTATTATTACCGCAGACAGAAGGCTAGCGGAGGGAGGGGGTGTGGGGGGGAGAGAGAAAGGGTAGAGAGAGAGGAGAGAGAAAGGGTAGAAAGAGGGAGAGAGAGGAGAGAGTATGGGGGTGAGGGATAAGATCAAGGGGGGGAGAGAGAGAAATGTGGGGGGGAGAGAAAGGGTAAAAGAGAGGAAAAGAGAGCAGAGGGAGGGAGAGAAAGGAGAAGGGGAGGGAGAAAGGAGGGCGAGGGAAAAGGCCCATGAGAGAGAGAAAAGGAGAGATGGAGAGAGGAGCCTATAGAGAGAGAGGAGGGTGGGGAGATTGGGTTATGGGGGTGAGGGAGAGAGGGAGAGAGAGAGGAGAGAAGAGAGGAAGAAGAGGAGGGAGGGGGAGGGAGAGAGAGAGGAGAGGAGAGGGAGGAGAGAGAGGGAGAGGAGAGGGAGAGATGAGAGAGGGAGAGAGAGAGGGAGAGAGAGAGGGAGAGAGGGGAGAGAGAGAGAGGGGGAGAGAGAGGGGGAGAGGGGAGGGAGAGGAGAGGGGAGAGAGAGAGGGAGAGGAAGAGGGAGGGGGGGGGAGGAGAGAGGGAGAGAGGGAGGGAGGAGAGAGGGAGAGGGGAGAGAGCGAGGGAGAGAGAGAGGGGGGAGAGGAGGAGAGAGAGAGAGGGAGAGGGAGAGTGAGGGAGAGAGAGAGAGGGAGAGTGAGGGGAGAGAGAGGGAGAGAAGGAGGGAGAGAGGAGAGGGAGAGGGAGAGAAGGAGGGAGAGAGAGAGGGAGAGAGAGAGGGAGAGAGAGAGAGGGGGGGGGAGAAGAAGAGAAAAGGGGGAGGAGAGAGAGAGAGAGGGGAGAGAGAGGGAGAGGGGAGAGAGGGGAGAGGAGAGAGAGAGGGAGAGAGGGAGGGAGAGAGAGAGGGAGAGAGAGAGAGGAGAGAGAGGAGAGAGAGAGAGGGAGGGAGAGAGAGGAGAGAGAGAGGAGAGAGAGGGAGAGAGAGAGATGAGAGAGGGGAGAGAGGGAGAGGGGGAGGAGAGAGAGGGGGAGGGGAGAGGAGGAGAGAGAGAGGAGAGAGAGACGAGAGAGAGAGGAGAGAGAGGATGAGAGAGAGAGGGAGGAGGGAGCGAGAGAGGGGAGGAGAGAGGAGAGGGAGAGAGGGGAGAGAGGGGAGAGGGGAGAGAGGGAGGGGAGGAGAGGGGAGAGAGGGAGAAGAGGGAGAGAGGGGAGAGGAGGGAGGAGAGAGGGGAGGAGAGGGGGAGAGGGGTGAGAGAGGGAGGAGAGGGAGGAGGGAGGGAGAGAGGAGAGGAGAGAGAGGAGGAGAGAGAGAGAGGAGAGAGAGAGAGAGGAGAGAGAAGAGAGAGAGAGGAGAGGAGGGAGAGATAAGAGAGGGAGGGAGAGAGAAAAGGGATAGAGGAGATGAGAGGAGAGATTAGAGAAGAGAGAGGGAGAGAGTGAGAGGAGAGGAGTGAGTGATCCGTGAGCGGTAGGGGGAGGAGGTTTGAGCGAGGGAGGAAAGGTAGGGGTGAGGGTCTGTGGGGGGTCCTGGGTGGGCGGTCAAATTCCAAGGATCAGCTGTTGCATCACCCAGTTGTGGTTCAGGGGTCGAGACCCAGCCCCCGGCCCCGTTGTGTATGTGTTGTGCGCGCGTTCGTGTGTGGAGCACGTCAGTTGTTTATATGTCCCAGAAATACAACTCACTTCGTGTACCCGTAATACTAATGGATACCTAAACTGAGAGTAGTTCTAAAAATATAAATACTAGCGTGTGTTAACAAGTCACTCTTTCACCCAGTTATGCACTACCTTTTTACTACATGTGTACCCAATACTTGCTTCTCAGATTTTACTGTCTTTTTGTTTCCCAAAAATTATCTCTCGAAACTGTTGTCAGGGCTGTAGTCCCATTAGTCCTTGCTCCTACAATTTTATCTTCCTACTACTGCTAGTGTTGTGTGTATGATAATCGCTCTTGAGCAGGGTTAGATAGCCAAACTACCAGTGTCCGCCGGGCCGCTCTACCCAGACTTTCCGCACCCCAAACAAGTGATTTGTTTCGTTACTCAGAGGGGACGTCCATCCAGATGCCTGATGTATGATGCTCGCTGTACGCTGCTCGCTGTACGATGACTCGTACACCTCGCCCTTCCGCCGTTGACTTCTTCGGCTATACTTTTCTCTTGCCCTTGTGAGTCCTCATTTACCACACTTATCACTTGTATACTGCTACTTTTATAATTTACACTTCACTTTTGGTAAGTACACTACTTATTTGTGATGACACCCAACCTGTTATGGCGGCGCTACTCCCTCAGGCCTACTGCTGCCACCACCTCTGCTTATATATATTTATGTATACATATATATATCCCCTTTCTGGCTAGCTTGTTCACGCTGTGTGCTACATCACATTTTGTCGTTACCACCCTCTCTTAATTCTATTTGGTCTTTTTCTTTAGTCATCGCTTTGTACTTTGTATATATGTAACAATGTGGCAACAGGTGCCCACTAGGCCTCAACGAACTGGCACTTGAAATTTTGTTGTATAATTTCAGGCTTTTTTCGCCTTTACTTTATTTATTTTTTCTAATACATTGGTTATCACTTGTAGGGTTGTTCACTGACGTTGTCACTAACACTGGTTGCTTCTAGCTGCTAAAACACGCCCTAAAAGCACTAAGATCCTCGGAGCCTGGCGCTTGTGACCCACTACACTGTCTCCACTGTGTGTGTGTGTGTGTGTGTGTGTGTGTGTGTGTGTGTGTGTGTGTTTATGTGTGTGTGTGTAGGAATTTGTATGTGTGTGTGTGTGTGAGAGAGAGAGACTCAGCAATCAACATTTGCACCAATAACTCACTACAGTTGTGACCGGGTGTGGAAGTGTGAATTGCTCATTACTCTAAAATTTGTTCATGATTGCAGCCATGTATAAACGTAAGTAACCATTCTTACAGTATTCATTACCTTTGTAACTTGTGAGTTCATTACCCTTTGTAACTTGTGAGTTCATTACCTTGTACCTAGTTCAGCCATCAAAACTTTGGGGGCCCGGCCCTGGACCATTTTGACCCTTTCTGTAAAACCC
>NC_069452.1:34090912-34121689 GCF_026875155.1 Cherax quadricarinatus | reverse complement strand
TACCCTTTTATATTATAATTTTATACTATAATTCTAACTTTAAAAAATTACCTTTATGTACTACCTACTATCATATTCCAAGCTCCACTATTTGATCATCACTTTATTTGTATTAGTCCCTTAGCTCATTATTTTACATTTGTTAAATAATCCAGGTGCTATTTTTTAGCTTAAGACTATTTAATTTGTTTTATACTTAATTCAAACTATAGATTCACTACAAATCTTATGATTATAAGCATTGATCCTGATACCAACCTCTTATTTAATGACTTAAATGAATCAAACAGTAACTGTAATTACTACACTGCAGAACAATCAAAGGCACTTCTCAGTGCCAACAACAACATAACTATATTTAACTACAATATCAGATCTTTAAGCAAGCATTATGATGACCTCATAGCATTACTAAATTCCTTACATGCCAATATGTCCATCATTACACTAACTGAAACCTGGCTAAAGCCTGATAGTACAGATGTCTATGCCATTCCTGGTTACACAGCCATACACAACTGTAGGCCAGATCAACAAGGGGGTGGCACAGCCATATACTACTCAGACCAACTAGAATGTATCACTAATACTTGCAAAAGGGATGAACATGGGGAATATATAATAGCTAAATTCAAATCAAAGTACCTACAAAAACCTCTCACATTGATAAACATCTACAGAGTTCCACAGTCAAACATTAGCCAATTTAGTCAAAATCTAGGAAGTATGATAACTGATGCACGCATGAACAAAGATCACTTACTACTCTCAGGTGACTTCAATATAAATCTTCTGCAAGACCAGGACCCACACGTTACTGAATTCACAAACACAATGAGTAACTGTATGTTACTACCAACAGTAACAAAACCTACAAGAGTTACAGAGACTAGTGTTTCCCTACTTGACCACATCTGGACCAACACCATATCCCCTTTAAAATCAGGCATAATTACAGATAATACCACAGACCACTACCCTACTTTCCTCATAACAACTCTTGGTAAACTACCCCAAGACACTACTAAAGTCACCTTCAGACTTCACAATGAGGCAGCCATTAATAACTTCACAACAGCAATAGCAAACATTGATTGGCACACTGAGCTAGAAACCTATACAGATATTGACGAATGTATTAATAATTTTCTAAAAAAAAACCAATACCTCTATAACAAGCACTGCCTAAAAAAACTAAACAGATGACAGCAAAGAGACTGAACAGTCCCTGGCTAACACCCAGCATTCTCAAATCCATAAATACAAAACACCAATATGAAAAACAGTACAGAATGGGTCACATAACCAGAGACCAAACAAAACGTTACTCGTCAATCCTAACCAGCCTGATAAGAAGGGCAAAAAAATTGTATTATGAGAACAGATTATCCAACTTACGAGGTGATATAAAAAAGACCTGGAAAACCCTATCAGAAATTCTGGGAACAAAAAGATATCACGAAATAGCGAAATAAAATTAGCAAAAACAGATAAACCCCCAACTCCCACCAACAGAAACAGCAAACAGACTCAATGATTCTTCTCCACTATAGGACAAAACCTTGCCAATAAAATCCCAAGCTCAGATACCCCACCAAATGACTACCTCACCGGCAACTACCCGAACACACTGTTCCTAGCTCCGACTAACCCCATACGAAGTCTCCCTTATTATCAACGCACTAAAAAACAAGGCAGGAGATTTAAATACCTTACCACCCCTTATATACAAAAAAAGTGCCCACAAGTGCTATCACCAATCATTGCAACACTCTTTAACAAATCCATTGAATCCTCCACCTTCCCTACAGTACTCAAAATAGCAAGGGTCACCCCGATCCACAAAGGAGGAGACCAACAGAGTTGAATAACTATAGGCCAATATCCAACTTACACCCTCTCTCAAAAATCTTCGAAAAATTAATTCATAAACGAATCTACTCCTACCTTATCTCCCAAAACATACTCAACCCCTGCCAATTTGGATTCAGGCCTAATAAAAATACTAATGATGCTATTATACACATGCTAGAACATATATACACTGCAATAGAGAAAAAAGAAGTCCCACTGGGGATCTTCATTGACTTACGTAAAGCTTTTGATACAGTTGACCATGACTTGCTCCACGTAAAATTGTCACACTATGGTATAAGAGGGCACTCCCTCAACTACCTCAAGTCTTACCTCAGCAACAGAAGCCAATATGTGTACGCAAATGGGGCAAACTCTTCTGCACAACCAATTACAGTTGGTGTCCCACGGGGAAGTGTCCTTGGCCCTCTTCTCTTTTCCCTATACATAAATGACCTTCCAAATGCTTCGCAATTACTCAAACCCACACTATTTGCAGATGACACTACATACGTCTTCTCTCACCCGAGCCCAGTCACGCTAGCCAATACTGTAAATACCGAATTACAGAAAATATCTACCTGGATGAGGACTAACAAACTTACACTAAACATTGACAAAACCTACTTCATTCAGTTTGGTAACAGAGCTACAGATGTCCCTCTTAACATAATGATAAATGGATCACCTATCACAAAACTAACAGAGGGAAAATTCTTAGGAATCCACCTTGATAATAGACTCAAATTTCATACACATATACATCAAATTTCTAAGAAAATTTCCAAGACTGTGGGCATACTATCGAAGATACGGTACTATGTTCCACAGTCAGCCCTCCTGGCCCTATATCACTCTCTTATTTACCCTATCTCACCTATGGAATTTGTGCATGGGGCTCAACAACAATTAACCATCTCAGACCACTAATTACCCAACAAAAGGCTGCAGTTAGAATGATAACAAATTCTCACTACAGGCAGCACACTCCACCAATATTCAATACACTAAACCTACTCACCATACAAAACATCCATACTTATTACTGCACCTATTACATACATAGAACACTTAACACTGATATTAACCCTCCCCTCAAACATCTCCTTGCCAACCTCAACAGAACACATGACCATAACACAAGGCACAGATCACTCTTTGATGTTCCTCGTGTCCATCTCACACTATGCAAAAACTCAATGCACATAAAAGGCCCTAAAATCTGGAATTCATTACCTGTAAATATAAAAGAAACACTACCTGTTTATAAATTCAAGTCTCTTCTCAAAGATTACTACTCACCCAAAACCAAATAAATACTGAAATAACTGAACATTTAAAATTGTATATCTTAAATGTTTCTCACAATTATATCACATAAATGTTAAACCTAAAACCCAATCTAACTTTATTATTTTTTAAATACACTACCTAACAGAATCACTACCTAACTGAATGCAACCATATGACCTGTCTTTGTAATACTCACTTGTGCTTTATAGTTATCTGTTTACATTAATGTTTTATCACTGATTTCATCATTGCTTAGTAGAAGCGCTGTATAGTCCTTGTGGCTTAGCGCTTCTTTTTGATTATAATAATAATAATAATCATTGCTTAGTTAATCTTAAGTTAATTTTAAGCCAGCCCGTAATGCTATGCATAGTATAAGTGGCTTTGGCATACTGCTCTTATCTGTATTTTTTTGTACCTCTGTATGTGTGCACAAATTGGAAATAAATAAAAAAAAAATAAATAAATAAAAAAAAAAAGTCTCATAATTCCAGTATGCCCAATAAATTAACCCAGAGAGCATAGGCTTAGTGTCACACCTTACAATAAGAGGGAAATTGTTAATACCAGAAGCATGGAAGCTTGAGTGTGCTTTGGATGGAGCCCTACCTGAGGAGTTAACAGGTGGAAAGAATTAATGGGTGGTTATGTAAATACCAATGTTGGAGTTCCCAAGCCAGGTGGCCAGTGAAGATGGAAAAATTGTACTCCACATTATTTAAGTCATCTAACAACGACCTCCGCCTGGCTGCAGTGTGGAAAATAAATTCCCATAATTATAGTGTATATTTTTTTATAATGTAAATATACATGATTAATGCATTACTGTTGTTCTAAATTGTATTTTGAATGGAACCAACCATGTTCCCTCTGCGGCTGTGCGGATGTGCAGGGGAGAGAGGTCGAGACAGGCATCGGGGGTAGCGGGAGGCTTTTGAATGTAGTGAGGAGGCTGTGAAAACATGGGACCAGGAAATTGGCGTTCACGGCAGCCTAAGGATTAATATAGGCCTCACTTCATAATAGGAAGTGTCGTAACTGTTCCTGATGAAGAGTGAGGGAATGTGATTTACGGGACCACCGTAATAAAGTGGTAAATTTAGTGAATAATAGTAGGACGGGTGGTGACTCGCGCATCACCATGGAGTGTCCCGGGGAAAATACCCATGATTTAATCATCACTCATCGGTCTCAGATCTTAATGAAGTGACCTCTGATGTGTATAATAATTGTGAGGCATTAAATCGTCTTGTGAATTGTAATGTAATCAGTGATAATAACACTAAGTTAAGAGAATGCATGAAGTGAAATAAATCGCTCTGCTCCGAGTGAACATGTTAGGCCTCGTTGTTCCCGTCCCGAGGATAGTGAAGTTTTTATGGAGTCACGACTTCTAAACCTGGACAAACCAACGGATACCTCGTCCTGCTGGAATAAGAACCGTGTCGGTGTAGCAAAACATCGAAATGAGATGGTGAATGGAGGAAATAAGGAGCATCAATCACCCACAGTTAATTAACCCTTCTAGGTATAGCAGACTGATACTGGCCAGTTAGGTACGTTGTAATTAGATAGGTTATGGGTGATCCAGCTACATGAAGTGACCACCAGAGAATATCTGGTAAGTGGTGGGATTATGTACAAATGTTTTTCTTTGATGGATATATCTATGTGTAACCTACCATCCCTCCTTCATTCAGTTAAACTAATATAATCTATACAGTCCACAATTAATTAGTAGCACCGTACTTGTGGGTGCTATCCAATTTATACTGGTCTCAGATAGATATGGATAAGATTGATTGGGTGGCCCGGTGGCCTGGTGGCTAAAGCTCTCGCTTCACACACGGAGGGCCCGGGTTCGATTCCCGGCGGGTGGAAACATTTCGACATGTTTCCTTACACCTGTTGTCCTGTTCACCTAGCAGCAAATAGGTACCTGGGTGTTAGTCGACTGGTGTGGGTCGCATCCTGGGGGACAAGATTAAGGACCCCAATGGAAATAAGTTAGACAGTCCTCGATGACGCACTGACTTTCTTGGGTTATCCTGGGTGGCTATCCCTCCGGGGTTAAAAATCCGAACGAAATCTTATCTTATCTTATCTTATTGTGAGGGTCGAGGGGGCCACCTGCAGTGACCAGAGGTGGTTAAGTTTTCTCACATGTCTACACGGGGTGACTACGGTAAACATTATAGTTGTTGTCTCCCAATGAGATTACTCGTATGCATGTAATGTTGAGGTACGTACAGGTAATTACCCTAGAAAATTTTCCATAACTACTATTACCAGACTTAACAAAGTTCATCACTGAAAACAATGATTCACAAGAATAAGTAGATGAAAAAACGGATAGTAATGCTGTTGCAAAGTTCTTCATACAAAATTTTATGGAATAGTATTCCAAGTACTTAATACCTGGTTTTCCACATTTCTCTCTGTTACCCCCGTCTATAGTCACTCCTTTTCAATATTTTCCAAGTTAGCTCTGAGATCAACAAATTTCTGTCTAAAAATTGAGTTGTTTTGAAATTCAATCAAACTGCATTTCAGAATCATCCATAACTACCCATGAAAACATCTGCAAGTTTAGTTTATCCAGATTTATACTGTCTGTAAATTTAATGAATTTTGCAGTCACTTCAAGTTCTGTGAACTTAGCAAATCTTGTAGAGAACTGCTTAACACTTGACTCAGTACTGTTTAAAAATAGTGTTTGGAGACATCGGTTGTTTTCTCATCCTTTGGAAGATCACTGATGCATCTCTTTAGGTTTGGAAAGTATCTTTATTATTATTATTAAAGATTCTCCGATATTCTACCGGCCTGGACCTTGTCCAAGTGGTGGCCTGGCATTGGCTCCCTGTCTAAGGAATGTCTGAGACCTAAGTCTGTAACCATGTATAGGCGTGAGGCTGATTCATTACCTTTGTAACTTGCCATGATTGTGACCAGATCTACCTGAAGTTCATTACCTTTGTAACTAGTTCAGCTATCATAACTTTGGGGTCCAGTCCCTGGACCCATTATGTACCTTTGTAATCTTTTGACTACCGCCCACAGGATGGGGTGCATAATAAAGATATTAAACTAACTAAGTCTCCCATGGGAGGAGATACAAGTACCCCCTCATCTTGTGAGCTGCAAGCTCGGGCTCTGGCACCTACCCTCCCCAAGAAGGGCTGGGCATGGTGTCGATCAGAAAGTATCTAACCTCTCACTATCTATATCACTCTTAAAAACCCTGAAGCTTCATTTCAAATGCCCTTTATGTAATCGAACTTAACATCAAATGTCTTACCAGAGACCTGTAATTTAGTGTTCAGATCATTTAAGTGTTCGCAAAAATCTGAAGAAAAAAAAATCAGTTTACAAACCCACACGATATCAGACATTGCTGTATAAGACACTTGTTGGTTACTCAAAAAGCGATTTATCTCATCCAGACATTCAACAAATTGTTTCAAAACAAAACCATGACTAAGCCAACGAACATTGTTAGTCCTTTGTACACCGGGTCCACCTCCTTCAATAAATTCTGAAATTGTCTTATTCAAAGCTCGTGCAGAAATGTAATTAACAGTCTTGGAGACTGTTTGTATCACTTCTTGAAGTTCTTTTAGACAAACTTTTGTACATAAAGCCTCGTGTATGATGCAATGGAAGTCTATCACTGGATGACCAACATCTTTTACAGATTAACAAATCATACTTCCTTACCAATCATGCTGGGTGTTCCATCTGTTGTAACCTTACCAATCATGCTGGGTGCACCATCTGCTGTAACCTTACCAATCATGCTGGGTGCATCATCTTTTGTAACCTTACCAATCATGCTGGGTGCACCATCTGTTGTAACCTTACCAATCATGCTAGGTGCACCATCTGTTGTAGATGAATGGTTCAAAGAACCGACATGTTGATAAATTAGACACATGTGCAACTCTTGGGTATCTTTATTGAGGAAACGTTTCGCCACACAGTGGCTTCATCAGTCCATACAAAGGAGAATCTTGAAGAACAGGAGGAGAATGAGGTAATCAGTCCCTCAACCTTGAGTCGATGTGGTCAGTCCATCAATCTTGAATAGAATACGGCATAAGTGCAGAGAAGGTGCTTATAAACCGTTGGAAGGAGAGGTGCAGCAGTCATAGGTTTACCTGGAGTTTACCTGGAGAGAGTTCCGGGGATCAACGCCCCCGCGGCCCGGTCTGTGACCAGGCTTCCTGGTGGATCAGAGCCTGATCAACCAGGCTGTTGCTGCTGGCTGCACGCAAACCAACGTACGAGCCACAGCCCGGCTGATCAGGAACTGACTTTAGGTGCTTGTCCAGTGCCAGCTTGAAGACTGCCAGGGGTCTGTTGGTAATCCCCCTTATGTGTGCTGGGAGGCAGTTGAACAGTCTCGGGCCCCTGACACTTATTGTATGGTCTCTTAACGTGCTAGTGACACACCTGCTTTTCATTGGGGGGACGTTGCATCGTCTGCCAAGTCTTTTGCTTTCGTAGTGAGTGATTTTCGTGTGCAAGTTCGGTACTAGTCCCTCTAGGATTTTCCAGGTGTATATCTCTCCCTCCTGCATTCCAGGGAATACAGGTTTAGGAACCTCAAGCACTCCCAGTAATTGAGGTGTTTTATCTCCGTTATGCGCGCCGTGAAAGTTCTCTGTACATTTTCTAGGTCGGCAATTTCACCTGCCTTGAAAGGTGCTGTTAGTGTGCAGCAATATTCCAGCCTAGATAGAACAAGTGACCTGAAGAGTGTCATCATGGGCTTGGCCTCCCTAGTTTTGAAGGTTCTCATTATCCATCCTGTCATTTTTCTAGCAGATGCGATTGATACAATGTTATGGTCCTTGAAGGTGAGATCCTCCGACATGATCACTCCCAGGTCTTTGACGTTGGTGTTTCGCTCTATTTTGTGGCCAGAATTTGTTTTCTACTCTGATGAAGATTTAATTTCCTCATGTTTACCATATCTGAGTAATTGAAATTTCTCATCGTTGAACTTCATATTGTTTTCTGCAGCCCACTGAAAGATTTGGTTGATGTCCGCCTGGAGCCTTGCAGTGTCTGCAATGGAAGACACTGTCATGCAGATTCGGGTGTCATCTGCAAAGAAAGACACGGTGCTGTGGCTGACATCCTTGTCTATGTCGGATATGAGGATGAGGAATAAGATGGGAGCGAGTACTGTGCCTTGTGGAACAGAGCTTTTCACCGTAGCTGTCTCGGACTTTACTCTGTTGACGACTACTCTCTGTGTTCTGTTAGTGAGGAAATTATAGATCCATCGACCGACTTTTCCTGTTATTCCTTTAGCACGCATTTTGTGCGCTATTACGCCATGGTCACACTTGTCGAAGGCTTTTGCAAAGTCTGTATATATTACATCTGCATTCTTTTTGTCTTCTAGTGCATTTAGGACCTTGTCGTAGTGATCCAATAGTTGAGACAGACAGGAGCGACCTGTTCTAAACCCATGTTGCCCTGGGTTGTGTAACTGATGGGTTTCTAGATGGGTGGTGATCTTGCTTCTTAGGACCCTTTCAAAGATTTTTATGATATGGGATGTTAGTGCTATTGGTCTGTAGTTCTTTGCTGTTGCTTTACAGCCCCCTTTGTGGAGTGGGGCTATGTCTGTTGTTTTTAGTAACTGTGGGACGACCCCCGTGTCCATGCTCCCTCTCCATAGGATGGAAAAGGCTCGTGATAGGGGCTTCTTGCAGTTCTTGATGAACACAGAGTTCCATGAGTCTGGCCCTGGGGCAGAGTTAGTTTAATATGTTTATTATGCACCCCATACCCATCCTGTGGGCGGTAGTCAAAAGATTACAGAGGTACATAATTGGTCCAGGGACTGGGCCTCAAAGTTTTGATAGCTGAGCAAGTTACAGAGGTAATGAATTCACAATTTACAAAGGTAATGAACTCACAATTTACAAAGGTAATGAACTCCAGGTAGGTCTAGTCACAATCATGACAAGTTACAAAGGTATTTACAGATTACAGAGGTACACAATGGGTCCAGGGACCGGGCTCCAAAGTTTTGATGGCTGAACTAGGTACAAGGTAATGAACTCACAAGTTACAAAGGTAATGAACTCACAAGTTACAAAGGTAATGAATGCTGTAAGAATGGTTACTTACGTTTATACATGGCTGCAATCATGAACAAATTTTAGAGTAATGAGCAATTCACACTTCCACACCCGGTCACAACTGTAGTGAGTTATTGGTGCAAATGTTGATTGCTGAGTCTCTCTCTCTCACACACACACACATACAAATTCATACACACACACACATAAACACACACACACACACACACACACACACTCATACACACACACGCACACACACTCATACACACACACACACACACTCATACACACACACACACTCATACACACACACACACTCATACACACACACACACTCATACACACACACACTCATACTCACACACACACACACACACACACACACACACACACACACACACACTCACACACTCACACACATACACACAAACACACACACACACACACACACACACACACACACACACACACACACACACACACACACACACACACACACACACACACACACATGCACATATGTGGTAATGCTTTATTTACAGCTAGCAAAGTCAGGGTATTTCTCCAGAATGGTCTGTAATATACCACTGTGGATAAAATACTTAGCCATTTCTTGAACACTTCTGAGTGAGTTGTTTCTAAATTTATTAATTTTATCACACTCCAGTACATAATGACGCAAGGTGTGACAATAATCCATCTGGCAAAGTTTACATTTCGTTTGGTCTACATCTGGTGGTGGTGATTTAACCTGCCAAAGATACTTGTAACCCAGCCGGAGCCGGGCGGTAGTGACATCCAAGAGTCTGCTTATTTTGTTGGATGCACCATAGACATGTGGCTCCTCCTGCATGATAGAATGATGATAGATGGACTCACTGGTGTCAATCTCCCTGAGCCTTAAGTCCATAAAATTCAGCTGAAGTTCTTTTCGTATTATTGTTCTCAAACTACTACCTGACAAGCCTGGGGCAGAGTGCATGGGCATGTCATTTATCGCCTGTTCGAAGTCATTTGGCGTCAGGATAACATTGGATAGGCTTGTGTTAATCAAATTTTGTGGCTCTCTCATAAAAAATTCATTTTGATCTTCCACTCTCAGTCTGGTTAGCGGCTTGCTAAAAACTGAGTCATATTGGGACTTGAGTAGCTCACTCATTTCCTTGCTGTCATCTGTGTAGGACCCATCTTGTTTAAGTAGGGGCTCAATACTGGACGTTGTTCTCGATTTTGATTTGGCATAGGAGAAGAAATACTTGGGTTTCTTTCGATTTCATTTATGGCTTTTAGTTCTTCCCGCGATTCCTGACTCCTAAAGTATTCTTTTAGCTTAAGTTCGATGCTTGCTATTTCTCTGACCAGTGTCTCCCTACGCATTTCAGATATATTGACCTCTTTTAGCCGCTCTGTTATTCTTTTCCGTCGCCTGTAAAGGGAGCGCCTGTCTCTTTCTATTTTACATCTACTCCTCCTTTTTCGTAGAGGAATAAGCCTTGTGCATACATCGAGTGCCACCGAGTTAATCTGTTCTAGGCATAAGTTGGGGTCTGTGTTGCTTAGTATATCTTCCCAGCTTATATCGGTTAGGACTTGGTTTACTTGGTCCCACTTTATGCTTTTGTTATTGAAGTTGAATTTGGTGAATGCTCCCTCGTGACTAGTCTCATTATGTCTGTCTGGGGCTCCACGCATACATGTCTGAACCTCAATTATGTTTTGATCTGAGTATATTGTTTTTGATATGGTGACATTTCTTATCAGATCATCATTGTTAGTGAAGATGAGGTCTAGTGTATTCTCCAGTCTAGTAGGCTCTATTATTTGCTGGTTTAAATTGAATTTTGTGCAGAGATTTAAAAGCTCGTGTGAGTGTGAGTTTTCATCAGAGCTGCCTCCTGGTATTATTACTGCAACAATATTATTTGCTATATTCCTCCATTTTAGGTGCCTTAAGTTGAAATCCCCCAGGAGCAAGATGTTGGGTGCAGGAGCTGGAAGATTTTCCAGACAGTGGTCAATTTTTAACAGCTGTTCCTGGAATTGCTGGGATGTTGCATCCGGAGGCTTGTAGACTACCATGATGACTAGGTTTTGGTTCTCAACCTTTACTGCTAAAACTTCCACTACATCATTTGAGGCATTAAGCAGTTCTGTGCAAACAAGTGACTCTGCAATGTAAAGGCCAACCCCCCCCCTTTTGCCTGTTCACTCTGTCACATCTGTATAGGTTGTAACCTGGGATCCATATTTCGTTGTCCAAGTGATCCTTTATGTGGGTCTCAGTGAAAGCCGCGAACATTGCCTTTGCCTCTGCAAGCAGTCCACGGATGAAAGGTATTTTGTTGTTTGTTGCTGGCATTAGACCCTGTATATTTGCAAAGAAGAATGTTATCGGACTGGTGGTATTGTTGGTACTGGGAGGGGATTTTTTTTCCGGCATTAGTATCTGTATCTGTTGGTTTGGAGTGGAGGCCATCGACTGTGGTTCCACTCCAGGAATGACTGGATTTGGTGTACGATTTCTGCCATTTCCTGCCAGTTTTTTTTCCTTCTTGGCACTAAAAAACCTCTTCCTCTTGAGTGGCTGTGGCTACCCAGGTTTTCCCATGGCCTGGATGTTTTGTATCTGTTTGTCCCCTTTAGATGGTATGCCTGGCAATTTAAGTTATAGCAGAGTCTTTCCTGTACTGAAGAGGTACACAGTTCAGGGTGAAAACACTTACAGGAAGGGAGTTTACATTTTCCTGTTGTCATATGGGCATGGCATTTTCTAGGGTGGCCATAGTTGCACGACCCATCTGTTTTTCCAGATTTCCCATGCCAGCAGATACCAAGTGCATAGTATGTGCACAGGCTTGGTTTCCGTTTGCCTTGGGTTTCTGTGACTGTATTCCCTGTTGGTGCATGTTTCCCTGTCTTACTTCTATCCTCCCTAGCACCAACAATGGAGCTCCCACCAGTTGTTTTTGGTAATATATCCTCACTATTGCTAGTGGAGTCCTCTTGTTTGCTATTTCCTGCGGTATTTCTAGTTTGCAATATTTGTTTTATCTTATCTTTGACTACACTTGTTTCCCTACTATGGCTCCTGTCCCCTATGAGGTCATTTATATGTATTCCTTCCTGCGTATAATTCCCGACTACCTGGACAAAATCTCCAGCTTCACCATTACTGTTGAGGCTGTCCTCACAAATCAAGTGGGCAGGAAAAGAAAACATAAACCCTCTACTGTAAATAACAGTAAAAACCAATGTAAATACTGTAATGATCCAGAGCTACACAGTCTAACACATGCAGCTAGGAGGATTGGTAAAGCATACCGTGAATGTAGAACCCCAGACCTGCTCAGAACGTTCCAAGCTGCACTAACAAATGCAAGGAATATAAAGCAAGAACTTAGGCAACAGGAATGGGAACAATTTGTTATTGGATTAAATAGGTCCACCCCTTTTAGTTTGGCTTGGAAAGGTATAAATAAAATAACTAGGAAAAAGACTGGCAATGTTGCTTATCCCTTTCATCTTAAAAAAGCAAATGACCTCATAAATGACTGGTCCAAAACATCCAGGCATGAAAACCTTCCATCTCATATTAGAAAAAAATTAGAGAGTACTTCTGAAGAAATGTTGAAACTGATTAATTTTATGAGCCAAAATATTGATGAGAGTGACTGCCTCTTCACCGAGTATGAATTAGATAACGCATTAACTAAAGGTCGATCAACTGCTCATGGAGAGGATGGTATAACCTATGATATTCTCAGAACTCTAAGGCACGTGCCTGATAACCCTTTTTTTGGCACTGTATAATCTCAGTTACATTGAGAGCGTTCTTCCTACTTCCTGGACCAATAGTCTCATTGTGCCTATCCCTAAGCCTCAACAGCCTGATACATTTAGACCGATCTCCTTAACTAGTTGTCTTTGTAAAACCTTTGAAAGAATGATACTTAACCAACTGTACTACAGAATCAGACACCAACTTTCCCCCTACCTCTATGGGTTCGTGAAAGGTAAAAGTGTGCAGAACTACATTTCCACCTTTCTCACTGCATTCCTGTTAACCCTTTGGGGCCTAGTTCCTAGGCCTTTTGTGTATCCATATGCTCTCGCACTACCGTCCACAGGATGGATATGGGGTGCACAATAAACTAGCCACTTCGGTGGCAAAATCTAATCTAAAATCACTGCACACACCTCTACTAGTTTTACCACTTTCCTTGATCTAAAATCTGCATTTGATATTGCGAACAGAACCGTTATACTACATAATCTAGCCAAAATGAATATTGGTGGTAGCTTACTCTGCTGGATAATAGGATACCTGTCAAATAGAGTATCCTCTGTCCTTTATCAAGGCTTTAGAAGTGAGTCTAAGGAAATGTCTTTAGGTACACCACAGGGAGTAGTTCTTAGTTCCATGCTATTTAATATTCTGATTAATGCTCTCCTAAATGTTCTACCTGCCTCACCTAAACATATAGCTATAAGCTATGCTGATGACATCATGATACATACAACAGGGCATAAGAAGATGAGCACCATTCTTAATGAAGTTCAAGCAATTTGTAATCGACTAGGCCTCATAATATCTTTCTCTAAAACAAAGATATTAACAAGCAAACGACATCCCCCACCCATCTATTTGCAAGGTGAAATCATTAGCTACGTTAAAACCTTTACAGATATCTTGGTGAAGATGTACCATTTAAAAAATCCACTCCCCCACGGGCTAAATAAGAAAGAAAGATAGGCAAAATCCCTCTAAAACTTTTTTGCTGGCTACAACCCCAACTAGGTGCAAATGTGGGGAATCGTGAAAAGATGTCCCATAGCCTATGTTTGCCCTTTAAATTAAATTATCCCTGCCCCATTTTTATATTAGCTAGAAAAAATTTCCCCTCTCCGCCCCTTTTGGATTTAATGCAGAAAAAACCCCTCTCAAAATTTATTCTTGGAATTTTCCCTTGTAAAAAAGGCCCCCTTTTTACCCCAACCCTGAAACCCAACTTCAGTCAGAAATTACCAAGGCGGGCCCTCCTTTTCGGGAAAATTAATAAATAGAAAAAGAAATAATAACAGAAAAATGAAAAACATTTTTTATTTAAAAAGGGAAAATGTAAAACAATAAAACATAAGGGGGTATCCTAATTAAAGAAAAATAAAAAATAAAGGGAAAAAAATTTTACATTGAACTAAAACGCAAAAATAGGTATATCGTGGTAATGGGGTGTCGGGGGTTTTGGGTTTGACACTGCGTTTTGGGTTGAAATCATAGCCATTCTGATGTATGGGGGGGAAAAGGTTTTTGGGGCCCAAACCCCCGGGTTCGTTCCACAGAGTAACCCAAAGAAAAAATTACTTAAATGACAGGAAAACAGTTCGTTACCATTTCTATGATGGGGTTAGGCCCCTCTTTAGTTTAAACATAACAGGTAATAATTAAACATGGGACTCCAGGACGTTATCCGTCCCCCTTTTTCTTCCCCTTTGGGTTGGGCCCAGGTAAACCCCTCTGCCCCTTTCCCAAAGGGTTTGTAAAGAGAGCCCAGATTACCCACTGCTTAAAAAAATCATTTCTCCATAAAAAGTACAATACCTTCAAGATGGGTGATTTTTTTAAAACTTTTAACCCGATAAAAAAACGAAAGGCCCTAATTTAAAATTTTTGGGTCAAAAAGTGAAGTTTTAAACCCAAAATAAGTCCACTAAAATTTAAACCCGGCATGTACTTACAGTATGTTGGGAGCTGTGAGCGAGTGATTTACTGTTTTGACCGGAGCCCCACACGTCCCCTTTTCGGGGGGGGAAGAGGGAGGGGAAGGGATAGGGGGAGTTTTCCCTTAAACTCTACCTAAACAAGCGGGCCGCAATAAAACCTATCATTTTCCCGGGGGGGGGGAAAAAAAGGGGGGGGGGAAAATAGCGGGAGTTTGGACTTCCCCTTTACCTTTAAACAAGTAGCCGGAATGAAACTATTGTTACAACATTTTCCCCGCTACTCCTATCTTTTAAAATTTTTCCCTCAAAAGCCCCCAAATCTCCCAAAGGTTTTTAAATATGGGGAAAGGAGCTTGGTTTTTCTAGTATCAGTGGGGGGTTGTTGAGTTTAAAAACCTGACCCCGGTATTAAATTTTGAAAATGAACGAGACTGTCACAATGAATTTTTACTAAGTGTCAAAGGGGAAAATACAACAGATTAAAATGGATTGTGAAAATGTGCAATAGAAATTAAAATTTTATAATTTGGAAAGAACTGTTCACGGTAGGCAACAAGGCATTTAAACCCCCCCGGGGAAGATGTGTTCATTTAATATCACAATACCTGCAAACCCTCCAAAAAAAGCTGGGTTTGTGGAAATTTATTTGGCCCCCAAAAAGTTCCCCCAGGACAGATCCAGAAATGGCCGTATGGGAAGGGCCCTGAGCTGGATGGCCCTTAAAACCCCCCACCCAAACAAAGGCATTCTCCCTCTTTTGGCATGGATTTTTGGGTAAGGTTTTTTAAATTTTAAATAGATTTACTCTTCGGGGAAGGAGTGGGTTTAGTTTTACTGTAGTACACTAATATTGGGAATAATTGAACAACTGTAAAATAAAAATTAGACCTAAAAAACCTTAAACATAGGTAGTAATGGGCCTTTAATTTAAGGCAAACACCGGTTTAAGTTAGCTAGGGAAAAACGGGGCACCCCCATTTTTGAACGAAAAAAGGGGGTTTCTGCAAGAGGGACCAGCTCTTTCTTCTTAAGACAGACACCAACTGGACAAGACGTGCCGTGATCAGCAGACGGTGCCCCCACGGGTTTTTTCACTTTTGGAGACCGGGGGAAATCTGGAAAGAGGCACCTCGATTTACCGTAAAGACCTCTGTCGGGCCCCCATACAGAAAAGACAAGACCCCCTTTTAAATTCGTAGATTTTCTGGCCAATGCCCGGGGAAAATTGTGAGTAGTTTATCTGGGGCCTGTTTGCAGCGGCAGAGCATGCCCAAAAGTACCAGTGTTCAGAGCTTTCGGGAAGCTAGTGTCTGATCTGCATATTATACTAGGGGAAACTTCCCCTTTTGGATATAGGAATTTCTAGGTGCAGCAGGACACTAATTCGTTTTAAAAATTCCCGGGAATTAATGCCCCCGGGTTGCCCCATGGTTTCTGAGGGGGAGCCAAAAAAGGGGCAAAGGGCCCTAGCTTGGGGAAGGAAGATAGGATATATGCTGCAACCCCAAAGAAAAAGTTAGCCTTTTTTTTTTAAAAACTGCATGCAGGCGGGGTTTTTTTTGAAAATAACCAATCATTTTTAAAATCTGTCCTATAAACCCCACTTGTGAGGCTAGGTCCCCCACCTCAGAGCTCGGTTCAACAGGGGTTTGGGCCAGGTAGGTGCTCCCCTTGGGGGCCCGTCCACAAAAAATTTTCCCACAAAAGGGGGCCCTTTCAAAACCGTGATGGGGAATAGCTAGGTTAAGCTATCATAGCTGGGCCAAACAGTTAGGAACCATTTTTAACAGGGGTTGGGTTTAAAGCAAATCACACCTGGCCCAAAAGTTACACAGGGGCAAACCCAAAGCGGGACTATTCCCCAGAATTTTATTTTGCAGTAATTTACAGGCGGGGGCCGGGGTAGGCTAGAGAAGCTTGTAATTTTTAATTATTTACAGTGATTAAAAGAAATCCAAGTGGGAACTTGTGTTTTGATTACTTACATTGGTTTTTGAAAGGGTAGCCAAATTTTAGGTGGGTTTGGGTAAAATTTTTTTTACAAAATTTAAAGTAGCTGGGAAACAGTTAAAACCTAGTTATTATTTACAGGGATTTATAAAGCCAGGTTTAATTTTATAGAAACACTAGCTGGTTGGGATTTCCCTTTAAACCAACCACCCCCCGCTAGACAGAGAAACGGGGCACAGTTGGGCCAAGTTTTTCCCTTAATTATTCTTTTCCCTTTTTTTCACAATTTTGAATTGTTAAATTTTACTTGTTTAACCAATTGTTTTTTAATTTGTATCCTGCTTTTTTTTAAAAATTTTTGTGTGATTTTCTTTGGGGGTTCTTTGATTCCTGTTAAGTGGGTTTTGGGTAAAATTGAAACCTAGACTGGGTTTTAAGTCCTTTTAATTATTTGCGGGGCCTTTGTACATTTAAAGGGTGCTGGGTTTAAGTTTTCCCCACGTCCCCATTTTTGTTTGGGGATTTGAGAGTTTTTTTAACAGGTACTTTTTTGTTTTCATAGTAATTCAATATAAAAAAGGGGAATTGAAAACTTTTTGGAAGCCTTAAGACTGTTCATTCTTACCTAAACGGTGACGTGCTGTGGGGGGGAAAGGGTAAAGTAAAAAATTAGTGTCACACTCCCTCTTTAAAACTTCGAAAATTTGGCAAGGGGGGTTCGGGAGAGGGGGGTTTTCAGGTTAACAAATTAAAACGATCAGTAGCAGCATAAAAAGGGGCTCTGAACAAAAACCGAAAAAATTTCAAGGCTATTTTGCCAACGCTGTAACGAAGACTGGGGGAGTTTGCAGGACTGCTTGAAGATTTTGGGGGGAAAAAAATGGGAAGCCTAGGGAACAAGCATTCTCAGCATATGACCTAAAAGGCTTTTTGGGGAAATAAACCCCCCGGGGAAGGCCTTCAAAAGGCTAGGCAATTTCACTAAGGAGATGTAGACGTCATCAGGAGATAATATGACAAAGATAATTAAGTACTTTAAAAGGGCTATATTCCCAAGGGGGGGTTTTGGAACCCCGCAGTCCCCCAAAAAACCACACACCTGTCAATATGTTGCCCAATTCCCCCAGTTAATTTTTACCAACTTTCGACAAAAATTTAAACAGAGTACATTGTTTTTTCGGGGATCATTTAAAACCCGGGGGGGCAGATAGATACTGGAACGTTTTTTCAAAATGCGGGTCAATTGCGTATTGGGGTTCGCAGCTCAAGGAAAAAACCTTAACCGGGTCCGGCATTTTCCCAAATTTAACTGACACTAATTAAAAAAAAACCCATGCCAAAGACCAATTAAAAAAGACATTTTTGGGCAAACACTAAAGGAGATAAAGGTGGGCTATATTTTTACCCATTTTTGGTTTGGATCTAGAGGTTTTCCGACATGACCCCCAAACCCTAGAAAAATTTTCCGTATTAAAATTTAAATGGGGCTTGACAAAGGGTTTTTCCAGAGATTTGCATGGGGAGGATAAATTCAGAATGGGCCCCTTAGCCAGGTGTTTCAGGGGAAAACCCGGGCTAGCACTACAGTGAAAGAGTTACACTTAAAATATCAGACGAATAGGTTCCGATAAAAAAAATTTGTTGGGGGGTTTTGGAGATCTCTTTTCCCTCATTTAAATTATGGGTTTTTAGAGAAGAGCCCACCCCCATCGACCAACAAAAAAACCAGAAAGTTGCTCAAAGACCCGAGAGATCATTTCTAAAGCTCGAACGACAAACTTTGGGGAGTGTACAAATTGGTAAAGAGGGGGGCCCTAAGGAAAGAACCTCTAAGCAGAACCTCAGAGGCCTAAAGCCAGAAATGCGGTTCTGCGAAGGCAAAAAGCTAGCACGATTGCCCGGAGTATATAACACGAGCATAGGAAAAACAGAGACAAAGGGGGAAATTTTGGAGACTCTCTTCAAGTGTTTTTGGGGAACATTTTGGGCGAGAGACTGTGGCCCCAAGCTCAGTGCGTGTCGATCTGTTGAAAAGGGGTAACCCCCATACTGCACTAGGGTCCCAAAAATTTTTAAGGGGAACCCAAGTAGTAGGGATATCTCTCAGGTAGAGATAGAAAGTGAGTCTGTTCCTGAAATGGTACCGCGTAAATTGGGGGGAGTGAAGTCCTAATCCGAGTGAGAATCACGGAGGTGCGGGCCCTACCTACAGCCCCAGGGAAAAAGGGTTTTGTGAGTGGGCACAGGTCCGAAACAACCCGTTTATTCTTTGCCCCAGGACCCCAAATTTCCCCTTGATAACAAAGAAGTTTTTGGCAAAATTTAAAAAGTTAAAGGGCCCAAAAAGAAAGTTAGAATGATGTTGGGGGGGGGGCTAAAAATTTCGGCCCCCACCCAAATCTTATGTGTGGGGGAAATGTCACAGCCCAAATTAGGGGCCCTCGCAGAGACATTACATTTTTTGGTGGTAAGCCCATTACCCGGCAATTACAGCGAGAAGGCTTTTTTGCTGCAGCACTAAGCTTGAAAGACCTTGACGTGAAGCTGGCAGACCGGGGAAATTTCCCCAAGACCCGTAAAAATTTGTGGGTTTCCCTTTGGTGGGAGCCAATCATATAGATATTTCCCCTTGTCTACACGAGGGCTTTTAAAGGGAAAGGGAAATTTGGTTTTTTACAAAATCCCCAGTGGGGAATCATCATGGGTTGGCAGGATTCCACCTAAAATTCCCGGCCACCGCCATATAGAGGAGAAGCTGCCCCCCATGATAGGGGGGGGAGTAGGATAATGAATACCAAATAAAACGATGAATTTCCCGGGGAAGCGAACCGGGTTTGGTAGTGACAAACACTCGGGCCCCCTTTGGGAAAACATTTTTTAACGGGGTACATAAAGAGGGGGGATAGATTCCTTTTAAACCCCGGGAAAACCTCGTAACAGTGGGAGGAAAGGCCCCCGGGCAGGGGGGCCACTGGGTGGGAAAGTATGGACCACTCAGCCCAAGGCTAGACATACGAAAAAACGCAAATTTTTAAAGGGAAAGGGTGCAAAGACCCCCGGAAACCAACAAGTTTACACCCCCCAGAGGTCCAACGGGGGAAACGGGACGGTTAAAAGTTAGCCCGGGATCTGCTCGACGAAGGGGGGCCGGGACGGAAACTCGTGTCCGGGGTCCCCCCTGGGGGGGCTCAGGGAAAGGGTGAACTTGATCTAGACTTGCCCTACCTTTGCCGGCGGGGGGATGTGGAAATTTTTTTGGCCCCTTTAAAATTTTCCACGGGACAGATCCAGCATGGCCGTATGGGATGGCTGACCCGGGGAGGGCCCCTTTTAACCCCCCCCAAACAAAAAAGCATTCTCTCTTCTTTGGCATGGATTGTTGGTGGGGGTTTTTTAAATTTTAAAAGATTTACTCTTAAAGGGAAGGAGGGGGTAGTTTTACTGGTGTACACAAAATTAGGATTTTTGAGCCCCAAATGTAGAAAATAAAAATTTTGGACCCTAAGACCTTAACATAGGTAGTAAAATGGGCTTTTTAATGTGGGCAAACACTGGGAAAAAGTTACCCTAGGGAGAACTGACACCCAAATTTTTGAACAAAGAGATGGGGGTTCTGCAAGGGGGACCATCGTTTTTCTTAAAACAGCCCCAAACCCGGGAAACAAGACGTGCCGGGGATCAGCAACGGGCCCCCACGTGCCCCTTCAAAATTTGAACCTGGGAAAATTCTGGAAAGGGGCCCCCCCCTTTTCGATGTACCGAAAGATACCACCGCGGGCCCCATACAGTAAAAAAAAAAACCCTTTCCTTTATCTCGTAGATTTCTGGCCATGTCTGGGAAAGGGGGAAAGGGGTTTTTATCTGTGGGGCCTTTGTTGAAAGCGGGCAGAGCATGCCCAAAAAGTACCAGGGGTCCCAGAGCATCGGGGAAGCTATTCTAAAAGTCTGCATATTTTTATACTGGGGGTACATACCTTTTGGAATGGGAAATTCTGAGGTGCGGCGGGACAAAATTACGATTGAATTTTGCGGGAAATTTAATGCTCCCTTCCCACAGGGTTTTCTGAGGGGGATAAAAAGGGGGCAAAGGGCCTTTTAGGAATGAAGATCAGGATATATCGCAACCCCAAAGTAAGTTAGTCCTTTAAAAACGTGCATGCAGGCGAGATTTCGGGCAATACCAATCTTTTTGTGAAAATCGTCCTATAACCACTTGTGAGGCGAGGAAACCCACCTCAAAAGGGCTCGGGGGTCAACAGAGTTTTCCCCCGGGGTTAGGCGACTCACTTGGAGGCAGTCCAAAAAAATTTTTTCACACTAGTAACCCCCCCTTCCTTAAATCACTTGTTAAAGCAACTGCTCAAGAGAAATTTCTGGGCCTAGCTGGAGTAATAATTTTATCACAATTTTAACCTGATGGATCTAAACAGGAGTCTTTTTGGCAGGCTGCTTCTGCTTTTTTTGCCACCTCCCTATTTAAGAACGTAATAAATTTGTCGATTTTAGGCATAAGAATTAAAAACCTGGGCGTCTACACTGCAAACAAAAACTGTTTCCCAATCCAAATTTGGCGCAAAGCTAACCTATAAACGGGAACTTGATTCAAACCTTTACTAAATTCTATTTCACCCATTAAAGGGCCCTTTTTACTCATAAATGATTTCCAATAACGCTCTTTTGAAAAATTCCAGGTACAATACTCAAAAATCAGGAAAAAGGGAATTTAAATGTACATTTTTGCTAGGGATCCCATCACACTTGGATTACCCCTTAAATCATAAATTTTGACACGTGACCAAGAAGAGTAACCCAGAAAGAAATGTAGAATAAAAATTTTGGGTGTAACTGGTCTAGAATTGGGAATAATATTAGGGAAAAAAGTAAATAATGAAAAGATTGTTATAGGAATGCATTAAAGCCTGAGTAGTTTCCATAACCCACATAAAACATAAACTTAATAAGTATTTTATGAGAAACCTTTGCAATGTGGACAGACTGACAATTTGTATTTGGCCAGGTTTAAAGGCCCCTGTTTACAAGTACTTCTGGCATTTTGGGGAAAACCACACAGATGATAAATAAAACAAAATGAAAATTTAATGTGATCGGGCCCTACCCCCAAACTGCCCTTGAACACTATGTGTTTAAATTGTCCACTTATTGGGAAAATCCCGACAGACAGTATAAAACCTAGGGTGACAGGGTTCAAGATACCCTTATTAAAAAAAATGAAATACCAGTATACTAAAAAATTTTCCCCCTAAATTTGCTTGTAAAAAGAAAGGGGAACAATAGATATTTAGAAATAAACCCTATGTTTTCCCTTTTTAACCCCTTTGGGGCCTATCCCTAGGCCTTTTTGTTTACCCCAAAAGCCTAAACGCTACCGCCCCACGGGAAGGATAGGGGTCACAATAAACTACCATTTTTCAGGGGAAAAAAACTAAATCTTGGCAAAAAAAAAAAAAACAGCTATTTATAAACCTAAGGGGGAATATTTGCCAATAACAGATACTGAAAAAAAGAAAAACAGAATATGTATAAATTGTAAATGGAAATATCTGGAAAAGTCCAAAACTAAAAAAATTAAATTTAGAAGGGACTGTAAGGGGGGTATATTTGGGGACACAGACATGAAAAAAAAATTGAAAAGTTTTTGAAAAAATTAGGGTAAGATTGTTTAAAAAAAAATAATAAAGGGATTTTTAATAGTGCTATAAAAGGGGAAAACTTGGGAAAAAACGGGTGATAATAATTTAAAAATAATAATAATAATAAAAATAATAATAATAAAAATAAAAAATAATAATAATAAAAATAATAATAAAATAATAATCTACACAAAATATGTATGGTTTAATTGTACCCCAACCGAATAACCCCCCTTACATATATAAGTAAAATGTATTCAAAAATTTTTTCCCCCCACAAATCCTCCTTTCCCAAAAATTCTTGGGGGGTGCTCCCTACACCTCATACCTTCCTCACCCTGATTTTTTGCACCTCTTCAAAAACAACCTATTTTCCCCTTCAACAAAGGGGGCTTGGGGGGGGGAAAAAGGAGTTTTTAGTTGGGGGGAAACAGGGGTGGTTTAAAACAAGGGCATGCAAGAACCAAAGTTTTCAGATTTGCAATACCACTAGAAGTAACAAGGGGGTGCCCCGAGAAAAGTGAAAATAAAATTTCCAAAATAACTGAAAAAAAACCCCCCATTTTAACAAAAAAATGCTGGGAAAAATAAAAAATGAGACAGGAAAACACCACCAAAAGGGGAAAAACATCAAAAAACCAAGGAAAAAAAGAAACCCCGCGCTATGCTATTACTAATCACTCAGTACTGCAGGCATGGAATATCTGGAAAAAAAAGAAGGGACTGCAACTTTTACCACCCCGAAAATGCAATTTCCCATATGCAACAAAAATGCAACCTCCCTTCCCGTAGGCTTTTCCACCCTGGGAAAAGGCCCCCTCTTTTAGTTCAAAAGACAGTGGCCCATAAAATTATATTGCCATGTACAAACCCCCTAAAGGGTACAAGAAGGCACACAACATCCAGACCCTGGGGCAACCTGGGGAGCCACCGCCACTCCAGAAAGAAAAATTTTTTTTTTTTAAAAAAGCACCCCGGGAAAGGGAAAAAACTGCAGGAAAAGAAAAGAAATTGGGACACCAACCCCCAGTCCCTTTTTTGGGGGGTGGAATCACAGTCCCCTAGCCTCCACTCCAACACAACAAAAGAAAAAAAAACAACCCGCAATTCCACCAATCCGATGACATTCATCTTTGGGAGATAACCGGGTCTAAAACCAGCAACAAATAACAAAACAAAAACCCTTTTTTTATCCGTGGGCTGCTTTTTATGGAAAATTTTCCCTGGAAGGGGTTTTCCGGGGTCAACGCTCCCCCGGTCTGGTCCCCGTGGGCCCGGCCCTTTTTGGGTCAGGGCTTTTATCAACCCCGGCTGTTTCTGTTGGCTGAGAAACAATTTCCAATTTTACAAAAACCCCAGCATGGCCCGGTCAGGTAACCCACTTTAGGGGCTTGTCCAGTGCCTGCTTGAAGACAGCCAGGGGTCCCATTGGGAATTTTCCCCCCTTTTGTATGCTGGGGGGCACTTTAACAGCCTTGGGCCCCTGACACTTATTGTGTTGCATCGTCCCCGCCGATGTTTTGCTTTTTGTAGGGAGTGATTTTCGTGTGGGAAGTTTTGGGGACTAGTCCCCCTAAAGATTTCACGGGTATATAATCGTTTATCTCCCCTCCGGGCCCCGCATTCCAGGTAACAGGTTTTAGGAACTTCAAGCGCTTTCCCCCCAAAAACTGAGGTTTTTATCTCAGTTTTTTGCGTGCCGGAAAGGGCTCTGTAAAATTTTTTTAGGGCAGCAATTTCACCTGCCCCTTGGGAAAATTTCCTTTTTATTTTGCAGCAATAAACCCCCCTAGATAAACAAAAAGACCTGAAGAGTGTCACATGGGCTTTTGGGGTTTCCCCATTTTTGAAAAATTTTTCATTTATCCATCCTTCCTTTTTTAGCAGAAAGGGGATTGATAAAAAATGTTATGGGCCTTGAAGGGGAGATCCCCCCGACATGATCCTCCCCGGTCTTTGGCGTTTTTTTTTTCGCTCTACCCGTGTGGTTGAAATTTATTTTTAACTCCAAAGAAGTTTTAATTTCCAAAAGTTTACCATATCGGGGTAAATGAAATTTTTCCTCATTGAACTTCAAATTTTTTCCCGCAGCCCATTTAAAGATTTGGTTTGTCCCGCCTGGGGCCTTCAGTTTCCCGCAATGGAAAAACCCCTGTCATGGGTTCGGGTGCCCTCTGCAAAGGGAAAACAAGGGGCCCTGGCCCGACAATTTCCTTTTCTATGGGCAGATATGAGGAAAGGGAACAAAAAAGGGGGAAAGGGGGCCTTGCAGAAAAGAGCTTTTCACCGTAGCCATCTCAGACTTTATTTTGTTGGGTACTTTCTCTTTTTGTTTCCATTTGTAGGAAAGTATAGATCCATTTAAACCCAAATTTTCCCCGTTATTCATTTAGCCCGCCCTTTTTGTTCTATTAACCCCATGGTCCACCCCCGTCCCAAGGCTTTTTCAACGTCGTGTATACTACATCTGCATTCCTTTTTTTTTTTTTCTAGGCCAAACTATGACCTTGTCCTAGTGATCCCCAAAAGTTAGACAGACAGGAAACGACCGTTCCCAAAACCCCCTGTTGGGCCCTGGGTTTTTAACTGATGGGTATCTAATGAGTGCGATCTTTTCTTCCCTTTGGACCCTTTCAAAGATTTTTTTGAAAGTTTGGGTGTTAGCACTATTGGTCCCCCAGTTCTTTGCTATTGCTTTAACTTTCCCCCCTTTTTGGGGTGGGACTATGTTTTTTATTTGATCGGGGGGACGAAACCCCAGTGCCCCTGCTCCCTGGGCCCACTTTCTGTTTTTCGACTGAAGGGAAACCTACTGTGGGAGGCGAAACGTTTCCCGGGAAAAAAGTTGTCTAAAAGTTTTCATACTGGGCTTAAACCCAAAAAACCTTCGGTATTTTAACCATTTTGATGTTCATCTTGTCAGAACTGCAACACCCTGGCATCTTGGTACAGAAAACACCTTGGACAAAAATTTTTCAAGTGAGAAGTATTGGATCTGAGAAGGGGCCCGACCCTCAGTGGGTACTTTCCCCACTACAAAACTACTCTTCACCTCCCTTCCGACAGTTTTTAATCTCCGCACTGTCGCTTGATCTTCAGAAAGTTCCTGACTAAAGGAACTGAACTTCCCCCCGGCTGAGGGACTGACAACCTCAAATTTTACGACTTCAAGGGGGATGGACCCGATTACATCGGCTTCAAAATCTTTACGTTTCCCGCCTACTTTCTGTATTCACTGAAAAAGCCCACTGTGTAGGCGAAACGTTTTTGGTTTAAAATTGTCTAACTGTTGCATATGGGTCCCTTTCCTAACATCAATATATCTGTTTTGGGAAAAATGACAGGGGTTCCAACCCATGAAAACACTCTTCAGGTCGCTTTTTTTCTGTCCCAGGCTGGAAATAGCTGCACACTAACACCCTTCAAGGGAAATTGAAATTTCGGGCCAAAAAATATGTACAGGGAACCTTTAAAAGCAAATAAACTTTCGATAAAAAACCTCAGTTCCCGGGGGTGCTTGAAGTTCCAAACCCGTACTCCCCAGAAGCAGGAGGGGGAGATATATGATTTTTATACACCTGGAAAACCAGAGGGACTAGTACCAAACTTGCACACGAAAGTAAAAGACAAACAAGAAGAAAAACTCGGCAGACGATGGGAACATCCAAAACCCTTTAAAAGCAGGGGTAAACCCCTGAAGTCCGCAGCTTCCACCCCAGTCCCACCCCTTTGGGTGGACAAAGGGACCAGACGAGCCCTTTGTCCCTTTTTCCCCCATTAGAGACAGGAGTGGAAAAGGTAAGAATATAAGAAAAAAAAAACAAAAAGGGAAAAATTTCTAGAATGAGAGAATAAAAAGGTAGCCCCTAAAACTCTGGGGGAAAAGCACCACCACCCCTTTTTTTTCATAGTGGGGAAAAAAAAAAGTAACTATAGGCTAGGGAAAAATGGGGAAAACACGGGGTTTGGGTTAGAGAGGAGAAAACCAAGTGAAAATAAAAAAATGGCTCTTGGGGTATTATTTTTATTTTAAAAAAAAAAGAAGTGCTAAGCCACAAGGGCTATACCCGCGCTGCAGGGTAAAGGGGGGAAACGAGGGTATTTTGGGGGGCAGAAGGGGGGGGGATGATCATAGTTAAAAAAACAGTGGGGCAGGGGATAGTGCGGGGGGGAGGGTACAAGAGATTTTAGGTAAAAGGGGTGAAGGTATCGTTTTTGAAGCATTGTTGTGAAAAAGTCAAGGGGAGATCCGGGTGAAAGGTGGGGCCAAACAGCGAAAAGGGAAGGTAAAAAAGAGAGCAGCAGAAACCCAAGACGACGAGGAAAGGAAAATCTGCAGCTTGTTATAAAGTGGGCAGTCTAACAGAATGTGGCTGACTGATAAATGAACATGACAATTTCACAGAGAGGAGCAGGGGACCCTCCATGAGATACCAATAGTAAGACGAGTAAGGGGCCCCCCAAAATCGACACTGGGGGACAAAAAAGACGGCCATAACCCATACCGGTTTAATAGATTGGGAAATTTGTTAACCCAACAGAAATAAAAACCAAAGTTGGGTTTCCAAAAGAGTGTGAAGGTGGGTAAACTATTGCAAAAAATAGTCCGTAAATGGAATACCAAATATATAAAACTGGGAGGGGCATGTACGCCCGTCCCCCGCAGCAGTGTCTGCCCGTTATTGCCCTGTTTCGTCAACCCCACCAGAGACCCAAAAAAAAAACCCAAAATCTTTTTGCTTGGTAAAGATGCGGCATAGCCAAATTTTTGGTACAGAGGATAAGGGGGTTTGGGGGTGAACAAATTTTTGTATAGCCTTTAAAGCACTAAGGGGGTCCCGAGACAACCCCAAATGAAAAAAAACAGGCCCTAGATGCAATACCCGGGAAAATGCTGCAAAATGCATACCAAATTTCCCCTAAAAATACTAGCCAAAGGGTTTAAATGCCCTTTGATGACGCTGTCCCGGAAAAACTGCTGCGAAAACCTACCCCCTCAGAAGACTTAGAGCCATCTGTTTTAAAAACTGCAATGGCATGAGAATGAGAGTGGAAGTGGGCAATAAAAAGAACCGGGGGGAAACTACCATAGACCCCGTTTTGGGGTTTTGAGGGAAGGGAGAGGAAAGAAAAAGACTCGAAAGCTGGAATTTCCCAAGGGGGAGGGAAAAGTGAGAAAGCTACCTGAAAATAAAAGGTGAAAAATTGAAGAGAAGACAATCGGAATGGAGGGGAAGAGAGAAGGGGGGGGAGTAAATAGGGGGGGGGGGAAAAAAAATAAAAAAATTCTACTAATTTTTCGGTGAACCCTTCTATAAATGGAAGGATTGTGGGGTTTCAAAGAAAGCTTTCATAGTTTGCGAAGGCAATGGGCATCACAGCGATCGGGTAAGGATGGAACGTTTTACTTCTACATAGAGGCTCTCAACAGGGGAAAAAGCAAAAGCCCAAGCTAAACGAATCCCCGGGATGAAAGGGGGTTTAAAGGGTAGAGAGAGTAAACAGGAGGGCTTTCTGAATAGATCTGGCACCTTTAAACAAGTTTCGATAAAAAAAGGGTGGGAAAGTAGGGAAAGGAATTTGACACAGCTCCCCAAGAAAGAGAGCAAAAGGTTTTTTTAAAAAGGTTCAAGGCCGCGTGACAAGTTTTCTTTTTCAGAGAGGTAATTAAAGGTTTTCCCGGGTAACCTTCTGTCCCAAAAAGGGGGGGCCCAGAAACCTGACGTATCCCCGTTTTAGGGTACGGGGGCCATTGAGGGGACAAAAGGGTGAATTTGGGGGAAAGAGCGTCCCAGTGAAAGTAATTTGGGGAGTTTTTACTACTTTAAACTTTAAAAAAACCCTGTGTGGGGCCCAATTGGAAAAAACGGTTTTACCCGCATGCTGGAGAGAAACTGTAAAAGGTGACAGTCCTGCCTGCACGGCCCAAAAGCAAAGTCTCAAAAATAGAGTGGGGACCAAATGTTTGATGGAAGACTAGAGGCCAAATCATTTTATAGAAAGGGTAAAAAGGGGTTTTGCTCAGAAAACCCCTCCCCGGGGGACAACCCTTTAGTTTTTGGAAAAAAGTCCGGGGAGGCACCCTTTTTAACCCCCCAACAAGGAAAAAAATTTTTCCCCCGTCAGTTAAAAGGGTTTTTTTTAAAGGGAAAGGGGGTGATTGCCTTGGAGGGCCCAAGGAGTTTGGGCTTGGGGCCCAAAAAAATTTTACCCTTCAAGTTGTGTCTTATGCCCTTTCCCCAAAGGGCAAAAAATATGGCAAAGACTGAGTGGGTTTTTTGCGAAGGCATTAAAGAACATATGTACCAAGCGAAATAAGGGTCTATGGGAGAACGGCCCTTACGAAAACCATAAGACTAGTGAAGAGACTGTTGTGGGGTCTCTAAATACCACACTAAAAAGTCTATTTAAACCCGGGGTTCCAATCAAAAAATTTGGGAAACTGCACTGTTAAAAGCAAAGGGGCGGGTAGTGGGAGGCTTCATGTCCTGTAGTAAACCCGTTTGCGGAAAGGGAGAACAATGGGAGATTTTTCCCCAGCTGTGGAAAAATTCCCTTTTTACCAAAAAAGATTTAAAAAAGGGGTAATAGGGCTGCAAGGGCTGACTGATGTAAATGTTGTAAACATACAATATGAAAGTCGTCGGGTCCCGCGCCGAGATCGGGGAAGCTGAGAGTGTTTTTCCTCCAGTTCTTGAAGTGTAAAAGGCACATTTTAAATGTTCATCTCTTTAGAAAAAAAAAAGCCCAAGGGTGCTAACTCTCCGGGAGACTTTGAGGGAAAGGGAAAAGATTGGGATAGAAAGAAGCCCCTGAAAAAAACGGGCCCGATGATTTTCCAATTTCATTGGGGAACATCTGGGGGTTTGCTGTATCAACACCGGCGACCTCAGAAAAGGGGCCGGGTCAGGAGAATATTTTAAATACTCAGTTTTCGTACTTTTTTTTTCCCGACTGCACTCATAAGGGAAGCAAGGTTATTTGGGGGAGACATAATCTTGCCACAAGTTTCGTTTAGCAAATGGTGACAAAGGCGAGGGGTCGCACACTTTTTGCTTAAAATCAAGAAGCTCTCTTGGTTCTATTGTACCGTACCTGCCCCACGCAGCGCATTTTAAAAGTACTGCCAAACACCCAAACAAGAGACCCCCAAGGCAAAGCATTTCTGAGAATGCCTGCTTGATGTTTGGGGGATGGAATAGAAGCTGAGGTTAAAACAGATACGAAAAAAAGGTTTTAAAAGCCATCAATGGAGGGGCGAAAAAAGGAAAACCCCACAAAAAAACATTTAGTTTGGGGAGTAAAGGTTCCAAATTTTTCCTGATCAAAAATTGCCCGCATGGGGGCACAAGAGGGGTGAATAAGAAGGGGGGAAAAATGAATTTGGGGAAAAATTGCTGTCGTGTAAATCTGGGGGGAACAGACCAGGTAAGTCTTTAAAGCAGCAGATTAAATTTTTATAATAAAAAAGAAGCGCTAAGCCCCAAGGGCTATAAAACAGCAGAGGAAGAGCAGACTGAGAGATCGATGCCAAAAGAGAGTTTTGAGTCTAGGAAAACAAAAAAGGATGTGAGTACCCGTATTTAAACATGGAGGGGGGGGGAGCAAGAAAAACCCCCAACTGAATGCCCCGGGGGAAACACAGTGAGAAACCCCCCCGAGGAAATGAAAGGGGATTAAAATCGCCCCAAATAAAAAGAAACGGTGGGGGGGGAATGACGAAACAAGAAAAGGGAATATCCGGAATAAAATAAAGGCCCCAGGAGAGAGATAAAAAAAACAGAGCGTGACCACCCATGCAAATGGATACGGGGTGCGTGGGAATGCAGCAAAGTAACGAACAAATAGGGTGATGGGGAAAGGGAAAACCGGGCGAGAAGAAGGGCACTTTCATTAAAAAAGGGCCCATTAGGAAAAGAATCTGAAGAATACAATAAATTATAACCCGAGATGGGATAGATAACCCCAGAGTGGGAATTTTGGGTCCTGTAAGCAAACACCAAAAGGGGAAAACTGGGGGAGCACCCTCGGGAAATTTTTACCTGGGTAAACCCGAGGCTGCAAAATTTTTCCACTTTAAAAGGGCCCTATTGGGGAAGATAAAGAACCTAAAATCCGCAGGGAAGGGGTTCCTATTGACAAAAGGGATTGGAAAAGTCCACATGGGAGTGGCAGCAGAAAAATTTTTAAGCAGCGAAGGAACG